>JAPYZP010001615.1:0-18125 GCA_030522985.1 Torymus sinensis | reverse complement strand
CAGGTGGATGTCTGTACTATGTTTGGAACTCCTATATATACGAACCGGGCAGCAATTCGGACACTTGCGGGAGTCAGAGTCGGCGTGAGCCCTGGTGGCAAAGCGAGGTACAGCGGAGCTGCCACAGGTAGGAGAGAGGGAGATGCTCGAGCCCCACATATCTATATACAAGAATGTAAAGAAAGCTTATATTCTCCGTGAATCTTAGTTCGTGAACTAAGTGTTTTTAATTTTACATGATGTGTGATGATGCGTCATTATATATTAATTCAAGTAGTTTTATTAATTCAAGTAGTTTTATTAATTCAAGTAGTTTTATTAATTCAAGCAGTTTTATTAATCCAAGTAGTTTTATTAATTCAAGTAGTTTTATTAATTCAAGTAGTTTCAATAATAATTTCAAGAAGTTCTTACATCTCCAACTATCTACCGCCTGGACTGAATACTTACACTCAGCCGAGCTCCAAATAGACTTGATGTGACGAGGCTGAGGCCGCGCCGCTGAGCTCCGCTTCCACTGTGTCCCTCTGGCGCATCATTTTTAATTTTCTTTTGCGTTTCTCAAACTTAATGTAATTAAAAACCATAATGTGATAGATTCTGGTGTAAAATTTTACGCTCTACGCAAATTTTGTTTAGGACTTTCTTCAGTATTCGTTCTCAAGTTATAAGCAAAAACTGTTTTCAGACTTCAACGACGCGCGGAATACGCAGTTTTATTGTGCTGTTGACTGGGTGTCAAAAAAAGACGTCTATGGAGCTTTTTAAAAAAGTCTATTTATAAGAGACTACAGTGGCTTCGATATCAGTCGACCAGCATCTTCATAATTACCTGCGCCTCTATTACCTGCAATGCCGTGTCTATATACACACGTCTAAAGTTATTAATTTGCAATTTCTATCGCGAGCTATATCTACACGCTGCATACACGCTATATCCCTACCGTTATACATACTTACCTTCTCATGACTTTTAATACGAAAAATATATATGTATATAAATGGAAACCGTAACCGCGCGCGTAGTTATATATACTGTTACGCAATTAAGAATCGCGTTTTAAAATCCAATTTCGGGCCAAAAGTTATTACACGCGCTGTATTGAGATAGGGAGACGATAGGTCGAACGAATTCCGATACCGGAGAATATAACGGCTAATCTGCCGATTATTATGAGCCAAGAGAGAGAGAGAGAGGCTCGTTTTATCGGTACATCTCTCCCTCGGCTCGCGGGCAGCGATTGATCGTGTAATTTGCGATAGCGCAGGTTCGCGGATCGCGAGCCGTTTGGCGATTCCACGCTCGTGTGTATGCGTGTATGTAGTACGTGTGTAAGAGAAAATATATCGGTGGTATTAGTCTAGAAAGTCATGAATGGTGAGCGATAATTCAGCGTTATTTATAATCATTGAAACTTGTATGCGAGTTGATACTTACTATACGTAATAATGTTTTTATAACCGTTTAGATATGATCCTCTGTACGTCATACAATTTAATTGATAAACTTATTAAAAGTGAAGTAAAAAGAGGATAATCACTGCAACTGATTCTCAACTTGTAATACCGGTGTTTTTGAGCGTTTCCTTATCCAGTTTCCTTTAACGGTAAGAAATTAATGCACGTTTGCAAGAATATATCGGCTCCATTTCAGTATATTTTCAAACCTCAAATACCAATGTATT
This sequence comes from Torymus sinensis, assembly GCA_030522985.1. NCBI lineage: Eukaryota > Metazoa > Arthropoda > Insecta > Hymenoptera > Torymidae > Torymus > Torymus sinensis. Next base: position 16,440 of record JAPYZP010001615.1, on the reverse strand, counting down.
CTAAAAATAACTTTTTTACTCTCTTCTATCTTCGTAGTCCTAATCAAAGTATTTACATATACTCACCAAAGCATCAGGCTATACGCGTGACCTCTGTAACGAGAAAATAAGGAGGTGATCTGGTAAGAAATGAACGAGTCCACGCAGATATTAAAATTTTTCTCAATTAATGTATTTCATCATCGTAAGTCTATGAACACTAAGAAAGCATTGGGGGGGTCGGCGCGTACGGAGGCTCGCACGCAGCTCCGTGCGTCAAGTAGACGCTTACGAACTATTGCTCTTTTTTTGTTGTCACCCAGACACTTCCGGAAGGAAAGAGGAGACGCGTCGATGAGTGGATAAAGAGAGAGAGAGAGAAATATAGAGAGGGAGAGGAGAGCGGGAAAAGGAGTGTGTACAGTTAGAAAATAAGATGAAGAGAGGGAGAGAGAGAAAGAGAGAGAAAGAGATAGAGTGAAAGAGAGAGAAGGTGACAGAAAAAGAGAGAGAAAGAGAGAGAAAAAGAGAGATAAAGAGAGAGAGAGAGATAGAAGAAGAGAGAGAGAGAGAGAAAGAGAGAGAGAGAGAGAGAGAGAGAGAGAGAGAGAGAGAGAGAGAGAAAGAGGTAGAGAGAGAGAAAGAGAGAAATTTGTGTATAAAGTATAGTATAGAGATAGAGAGATACAGCGTAACGTGCGCTCGTGTGTACAATCGTATATTTTCTCGCGAGATCATTGTTTGTCTTTTTTTTATTCTTCACATCCACTTCTCATCAACTTTTCGTCTTAATACAAATCGATCGTCCTCGACGCTCGTAAAAATATATATATTATATATAACGACGTCCCGCCGCCTGATCGCAGAGCGAGGCGATGCTCACTTAAATAAGGCATGTCACGGTTAATCGCCATTGTGTGTCCTGCGCGTGCGTCTATGTATACATATATAAATTCTCTTTAATCGTCGTCATCGTCGCCGTGGTCGTCTCGTACATATATCCTACAATTTAATCGCAATCTACAATATTTTACAAAATTTATATAATATAATACTCGCGCATTCGACGCACTTATACATGTGTACAATGTATATCATCATCAGAGGCCCCTCTCATCGCGCGAGTGCGCTCTTTCTCTCTCTCTCTTTTTTCTTTTGTACTATTACGACTTTTCCGCGAATCCTTAGCGACGAATGACATGTTCATCCGACGCTTCTTTCGTTATATCATACAAACGTTATTATGCCTTTATATGCATTATATTATTACGCAAGGTACGGAAGATCTGGGCTGTATTATGCTCTTCGCGCGCTGCTCATTTTTGCATCGCTATTATAAGTTTTCTCCGCGTTTATTTTTGGGGGTCTGTATAATGTGCGCTGTTGCTGTTGTCCACTATCGTTATAGAGTCGCATTATTTACAAAAATTTTCTCAATTCACTCTCTTCATAACTTAACGCCTAAGCTGCATCGTACAAGGTAATACTTATAGATTAATCGGATATATCCTCTATTCAATATTTATAACGCGCTTTCTTCATTTATGTATAACAGTATACGAACTAAGGGGGTGGGGGTGGGGGAAGGGGTGTGTTGAAAAATAAGATCTCTCGTGATAAGAAAAAGATAAAAGGTTAGGGGATGTGGGGAGGATAGAAGCTTAAGATTACGAGTTGATTCTTCGATCATCGTCTCATCATCTCTTTCGCCGGTTGTTTTCTCTAATTCATTTTTACACGTGTGTCTCTCTCTCTCTGTCTCTCTTCACTTTTTTACACATCTCTACTGCCGCGCATTTCACCTTCTCTTTTACATATCATTTATTTTATACAAATCGTAATTACACGCTGATGTATATACGGACGCGCGCGCGCTCGCGAGATGACGATTCCAATGGCCGTACCTGGCGTGCGCGCGCTCGCGCTAAACAATAATTACTTTATTTATTATCATTTAGTATCACATTGCGTTCACTGTATATTATATGTGTGTGTATATATGTGTATGGGTTCGTGTGTTTGTATTTTATACTTTATTATTATCTTTATTTTTATGCTGGCCGTTTGCTTTGCCTGGCGTTCGAGAACGTCCTCGTCAATAACATATATATATATTATATATTAACACGTTTATTATCGTTGGGATCTTTTTGCGCTTTCATGCCTTTTTCATGCCGCTAGTGTTGATATGTATACTTGCGCTCGCGTCCGCGTGTGGTTGAAAGAAACGCGATGCACGCGATTGTCAGGCCTCGCTGGGCTTTGCCTCGGCAGTAAAAAACATTATTTTTCAATTCCAAAGGTTTTCTTTCTCCGTCACATAACAAAAAGCATAAACATGATTTTATTTATTAAAAAAAAGCCTTTAAAATTTATTATGAATTTCGTTCGAATCAAAAAATACGTTACGATTCCATAGCTCGAAACCAGGCAACGTTACGGGCAATCTCGAGAGTGTGTGTGTATACCCTTTCGCGCGCGAACTGCAGAATGCGGAAAACAAGATAATTATTACATTTCCTTCTGCAAGCGCGCGTAATAGCGGCTGCGTGAAGAAAGAAACAACGGTAACGTTAAAAAGAAGTGCGTGTGTGAGTGCGTTGAGAAAGTGGGAAGAGAAGGCAAGGGAGGAGGGGGGAGGAGGGGGAAAGAAATTATAAAAGAAAAAGATAAAGCCTACGCTCGAACGGCCCTACGAACGTATCTTTGGTGTCACTGCTTTCTTAATTCATCGTTACTTTATGTATATCCGTTTTTTAAAAAAACACACACACACACACGCGTGTGTACGTGTATACAGAAGCACTATTGTTTTTTCTTTCTTTCCTTTATTTGTTATATCGTTGGGGTACGTTTGCGGCACTGTGCATATTCGCATCTCTCTTTCTCGAACTTATTTCCTCCGGTGGCGCAGAGGCAAAAGCTTTACATTACGTGAACAACTTAGTTACGCGCTCTTCTGGAATGTCGTATGTGTGGGTGTAGGCTTGTGTGCGTTCGCCTCGGTTAAAAAGACTTTAGATATACAAAATCGTGGCATTGTCGAGACTATTTTTATTTCCGTGTTTTTCTTTTTGTCTTGTCGATGCTAAAGACGACGCGTTTGAGAAAAAAGAATCTATCAAAAAAACGAGGCCGAGCCCTTCGAGGCACCAAATCGAGAGGTTGTCTACTTATTTATTTTTATTTTTTTATTTTTTCTTTGTTTTTTTTTATTCACTTGAGCTGACGACCCGCATCAACAATCAAAAAAAGAGAGATAAAAACGCTAATATTTATAATATAATAATATTTGTATAAATTCAATGCGACTACCTACGACTCGAACTTCTTCCCTCCGCGAAAAACCCCGTTTGCTATTTTTTTGTCCAAAGAACGTGCATGCGATGGACCATAGAAACAACATTTTACGTTCTACAATAAAGCTCGATGTCGTTGCGCCTTCTTTAGATCTACGTGTCACCGCCTCGAAAGAAAAAGCCGAGTCCATTCACTCTTCGCACTCTCGCGCACACTCATTGCTATGTTTTGCTTGTTTTTCGTGAAAATTGCAGCTACTACAAAAAAAGATGTTAGCATCGTTATTATTGTTATTGTAACGCCAATTGTATTTTTTATTCGTCGTTACATACTTTTTCTTTCTCATCTTTTAAAGAATCGAGACAGACATTAATATATATTTTGCTTCGTCTAACTACGGTTTATTATAATTTTTTTTTCTCTCTATCTCCTTTCTTATCTCTCTCTCTTATATAATGTTTCATCTAAAAACGCTTAAGCCTATGAACACATGAAATCACTGCCCAATCGACCAATTTGGACCCATTTGACAAGGCACTCGAGTCACATGTATGTATTATATTGTGCGCACGTTGAAGAGTCACGATGATAAAAAAAAAAAGTAACAGAACGGAAAGCCGGAGAGGAGGACGAAAGTTACGTACGACGATTCGGAAAAAAATGATGTCCAAAAGTGCGCGAATAAAGAGGGCGTTTACACTTTGCATTGTTTTCTATTTTTCTTGGTCGACGAGCCAATATCGCATCGTTTCTTTCACAATATAAATATATACGTTCGATCCAATAAAGATACAACGTATATTTTTCTCTCTCTCTCTTTCTCTCTTTCGAAATCTCGAGACGCATCGTTAATACAACGTTTTTCTAGCATTACTTTTACGTTATTTTATAATTTTCTTTTAATTAAAAATTAATAATTTGTTCGAGGCGATTGTAGGCAGGCCGCTAAAAAGATCTACTCCTAATAACTGTTATTCGGTGGAAATTCGGTTGGTCCCATTGCAAATTGTAAAATAAATTAAGAATTCATACATTCTCGTTTCGTATGTAACACTATGTACACAAAAAAGACAAAAAAAAAAATTAAAAGTGAATTACTATCGTTATTCTCTAAGAACAAAAGGGAAGGGGGGATAAAGGGTGCGGTGTTAGGGCGATTACTTTCTCTTTTCCTGCTCGGGAAAAGGAACAAAAATTGATCGACTGATGGAGAAGGAGGAAGCTGCAACTTCCTGGTACATGAATTCTCCGTCGTCGAGCTATATGTATATCGTTATTGTCCTTGTACATTGTTTCAATTGCGCAATCGGCTCGATTGTCACTAGAATCTTTGTGCGGACGGTTTATCTCTTCTTTTTTCTTTCTAAAAAAAGCGTTTCTTCTCTTGTTTAGTTACATATTGTCAAAGTTACGGTGAAGGCTCTCCCGGTGCTGTCGACCATCGTCATGGCGAATTCACATCTTCTTTGCTCCGATTACAGGAATCATCGAACCGTGATCGCAATCAACGTTTCCTGTCGGGGATCTCGATTATCATTGGAGTTAATAGCCAAACTAGAGTTAGTACAATGTTGTTTATAACAATTCGCTAATCTGGTGGCATCCTTTGTGACAGTTAAAAATTGACAGCTGGGATTTAGAGCTTCAATATGATCAAATCCAAGCAATTGTATAACAATCAAAATCAGTTTCTGATGGAAACTCAATACTTTTACTTTGAATTACCTTGCAGAATAATTCACGTAACTAATGATCACAACTCAGAGATCGACACGCGCGTCAAATTTGGAACCGATCCACCGTCAATTTCCGCCTCAACGTATTACAAAGGACCACCATTACACACGCAGAGGATGAGAGTATCGACGCTGAGGCTTTTCACAACTATGGTCATATCATTCCAGATGGATATGCAACCTTAGTACAAAACACCTGCGACCATAAAAACCCCTTCGGTACCCCCATCATCCCTTAAACCAAGATCCCCTGACCTGTACATAATAGCAACCGGCGAGAGCCTTTAACTGATTCGTTAGTCGTGCAGATTCTTGCTGAGCAGCAGACTGTTGTGCGGCCCGGACAGATGCCTGATCAACTCGCTCTGGCTGTCGAAGCTCAGCGAGCAGAAGCAACACGAGAAGGTGTTATCCGGCGCCGCTATCACCCCCCGGTGCACCGAGCATAGGTGCTTTAGCAGGTGAGCTTTCTGCTTGAACATGGCGACGCAAAGCCGACAGGCAAAGGGTTTCTCGCCCGTGTGCACGCGCAGGTGGGTCTTCAGGTTCCACGACATGCCGAACTGCTTGCCGCAGTACTGGCAGCGATATTCTCGTACTGGCGCGGATTTTGGCGAGTCCTCAGATGCGGTGGCTGGTGGGGGGCGCGATGGAGGTAGTGTCCAGGCGCCCCATGGGGGTTCCAAAGCCGCGGCGGTTGCTGGGTCGGCCGAAGGCGGTCGGTGGATTGATATAGGTGGGGTCATAGATCGGTCCTGCTGTAGGAAGGAAGATTTTTGTTTATTATATTGCTTATTGAGATATAGTGTAAAAGTGATGATCATGTTGGTTAGATCAATCAGAGAGCTATACTATACGACTAAGTTAGCAAGCAAGAAAACTCTTTACTAAATATTTTAGTGTTACTCGTTAGTTGTTTTCGTGATTTATCGTATTACAACGTGTTAGTTCTTAAATTTTGAAAATGATAATTATCTGGTATTATTAATATTTTTGACACAAATGGCTTTTTAATAATTGTAGGATAGGAAATGACGTATCTCTGATATTAAAGACAAATCTCATTGGAACCTACACTTAAAGATATCTACAGCTCAAACTTTGAAGTATTCATGGTTGCCATTTACCAGGCGTAAATTCTACGTAAATCTAAAGTATGAGAAACTTTCATCGATCCATCAGGTATAAATGAGTATTAAAAAATGATTAGCACTTTGAGTCTTTTGTAATTGTTCCACCAATTACTATAAATATACTTAACAACAAATGATGAAAGTATCTAAGAATCTAATTCCGATGAAAATCCAAAATGGACATTGAAAAAAGCACTTTCCACAAACAAACGCAAAGTAATAAATAAATCAAAAGGGTCAACTCACTAGGCTTACTGGAAACGGTGGCGCGGACACGCTCATGGCGAGCGGCGCTTGCAGTCGCCTGGGTGCCTCGAAGCCGGGATTGTAGGGCACGAAGGCTGGATTCTGGGCGGGCGAGTTGTGAAAGCCGGGCCGACGCTTTCGGTGCGGCGTCACCACGTACGCCTCCGCTACCGGCATGGGCAGCTCCTCGGGTTTTCGTTTTCCCGCCGATTCGAGACCCAGGGCTAACCTCGCGTGCAACTGTCGTCTCCGCTCTTCCTGCTCGTCGATCGACTCTCGTCGCTCGAGCGGCGTCTTGTCGTGTCGGAAGTTAGACCTGAAGAAGTCAATTTCCATACTGATGTAATATGGCGGAAGATTAGTTAGACACAGTGCATTGGTGGGGTGTGATTTTGGTGTTATATTCACATTTAGTTGAGTGATTAAGTTGGATGAATCAAATGTTCTATTTTAATTAACAATCGTTAGAGAAAATTCAGTAGGTTATAAAAATCATATAAAGTTGAGGAGATGTGGAATCGTAGAATTAACTCAATTTCATTATTTAATAAATTAATTTCTTAATATTTATTTGGAAAAATTTTTAACTTCAGGCCCCCGTTTATATAAATACTACACCCAGAAAGAAGAGTGCTCACGGGATATAAAATTAATTATTTTTTTAAAATGTGACCTGTAAAATCGGTACTATCACTTAGAAAATAAAAAAACTATGAAATTTAAAGAACAAATTTATCAGGTTACTAAATGGGAAAGTTATAAGAATCTCGATTGAAAATCCACGGCTGTCCAAACTTGAATTACACTACTTATATGTGGTTAATACAGAGCCCAAAGTGAATTGTTATAATAACTTTACCACTTGATAAGTTAAATGACAGGACAAGGTTTTATAGGTTGCATTTTTCAAATTAAATAAGGAAGTCGTGGATATTGTCCCTGTTTAAAACAATTACATACATTAATATTCTCCATTAGATATGCAAAACACATGTCGATATTCTACATCCCCTTAGCTCTATACAACCATATTATCGAAACAATTGATTCGATCGTTACCTTTGCTGGTCACGCGACTGTTGATCTCGCGTCTGCTGCGACGACGAGGACTCATTGCTGCTGCTCTCCCGGTACTTGCCGGACTCGTCCAGACAGCCACGCAGCGACGTCTCGAGCCTATGTACAATGTCCTGCGAGTTCTCGTTGTTCGCCGAAGCGCCAGAGTTGATACTGAGATTGACCGGGTCGGAGCTGTCCCTTCGCCTGGGTGGTTCAATGCTGCTCTCGCGGTTCTCAGATTGGCCGCTACCACTGCCATTGCCACCGGTGTCGGTGTTGGTCGTCTCGCCCTCGATGCTCTCGACGCCCTCGACGTCGAGTTCGGCTTCGGCTTCGTCCTCGTCCTCGCCACCCTCCTCGGTCTTTATAAGCACCGAGCAGCAGTCCGCTGGGTTATTCGTTTGTCTGAAAATGTTTTTCAACAACATTGCCGTGAGTATCATACGTGTGTTATGTAGATGAGAGAGTTTTAGGTAGATTGGGGGATGGTTTATTACCTGTCATATTGGGACTCGTAACTGTCCTGGCCCTCTTCCGAGGGCTGTGGTGTGGGTATTCTTTCCGGTTCGGAGCTGGTCGAGCCCTGTGATTGGTTCGACTCGAAAAGTTCCGATTTTATTTGCAGCAGCTCGAATAGTTCTCTCAGCGGCGTCAGTTCCGTTGACTGTAAATCACAATTCAAAAGAATCATATGAGCAATCCATCATACGAGATATTCACTCGCGATTAGCTTTTATATAAAGGATAATTTCGATCGATTTCAAATGACTTCCTTTTCACAGCGATAATTATAATCGTGAGAAAAAAACAAGCCAACTCGCGTGCAAGTCAATTTCCTCTCTCTCCCAAGAAAGATACTAATCGGAACAAGTTTTTCCATATCAACCTGACTCATTCCAATGATTCAGAAATGTTGTTACAGAAAAACATATTATTACATCATCGCCATCGTCAATTCTATGCATTTAATCGCGGACGACAACAAAAAATCAACGACTATACTCACGGGAATCAGAGCCTCGCCGTTGTAGAGAAACTCGAGCAGGTGGCAGAGCTGGGTTTTGCGTACGCCCGATAGGTGAACCACATGATCGAGCGCCGGATTCCTCAGCAGGCTGGCCAGCAGGGGCGAGGCCGCGGCGAGGACGACCCGGTGCGCCCTGACGACGCTGCCGTCGTCGCAGGCGAGGGTGACGTCTACGTGGCGATCACCGCTGTACCAGGCACCGACCTCCGCGGCCAGGGTCGCCGGATGCTTGCCATAGTGCAGCGTCAGCAGCCCGTCGGCATACATCGTCTGCAAATGAGAGAGTTGCTAATACGGTGGTTTTAGTATTTTTGAATAAACTTTTGTTGAGGTGGGAAGAAAATTTAGCAGCGGAAGAAGAATGATATACAGGTCGAAAGCTTGCGTAATGTATAGTTTAAGATCGGCATGCAACGCGTATAGTTATTTTTCTAAAAAAAATTTTAACGAGGAGGCAAGCGAAAAACTTTTTTAAGTTACAAAGCTACTTTTGCGAATAGAAAAAGTTAACAAGTATTATATCCTTACATGCCCAATGATGCCATACGACATCATCTTCAAATCCTTTTCGTCACTAATTGTGAATTTTGCGCCCTCGAATGTCCTCTGATATCTACGCCATCATCATCGCACAAGTCCTTATCCCTAGAAAACAGACGGAAAAAAAGAACTCATTATAACAATTGATTTTTGCAACACATGTAACGTTCAATATATATGATCAATAAAGTACAATGCAATCACTACGTCAACTCTAACATTCCATGCACATCATACCAGTCGCTTAACCGCTAGAAAGTCACGATACATCAGCCGATGTACTTAAGAAACATATTTCGTTGAATCTTTTTACGCTCGAAACGCGCGCGCGCGCGCGCGTATGAAAGTGATCGAAATAAGCGTTGCGACAGGGCAATTGTGGAAAGTTATGCAAACCGCGCGCGAATGCAAAGTCCAAAAAGTCTAGACTTGTCCATTACATGGAAAGATGAAAGTCCGACGTGCGTCAGCCGCCCCAATGTTAATGCATGCGCACAAATCGAGCGGCTCTCTGGGACGGGATACCCACTTGTGAGACTTGTAAATTTTCAAAATAAATTGCATAAATAAATTTAATATTCGCGAGTGCTGGGAGGTTGGACGCTATGTGCGTGTGTGTGTGGGTGTCTGTGTGTATGTGTGTGTGTGACTTTCTTCGGGTCAGACCAGATTGAGATAACGAGACAAAAAGGGGTAAAAGAGACACACGAGAACCAGTTGACGATTCGCGGTATATACGTGTCCCTTTCAATGACGGCGGCGCGCGCGCTCGCGCGATTACGCATTACGTTCTCGAAAGGTCTGACGGGGAGCTGTTGTTGTAGTGTCTATAGTAGAGTTCGCCAAACTTGGACTTTCGCTAGTCAATTGAAATTAAGTCGGGAACGATGGTTGCAGGTGAGAATAAGCGGTTGGATAGTAGTAGTTTAGTGTAAGTTTGCCTAAACTAAGCAAACGTTTTTAATTGTACTACTGCGTGTTTGCGTATTTGGAAATTGGTCGGTCCTTATAATTTGTGTCTTCATCTAGAATTTGGAATAGTTATCAAATTAATCATATGCGAATCATTACTTGAACATAGTTTTAATATCAAAAGTTGTTATAAAAATCCTAAGTTACTAAAAAATACGTATTTATTCTGCAATAATTTTGCAAAATCGATTGGTCAAAGATAAAGATAATTAATATGCCCTAATCAAATATGAACAGATCTTCAACTTAGAAATTCACAAAAATTTGAACCTGTTTAATTATCTTATTGTACTCAACAACCGATCACTATTTCACAACTTTAGGAACATTCCCAACCCAATACCACATCTGGAAACCCCCACAACAATGAAAGCCAACCCGTGTTAAAAAAAGTTCTGGGCCAACTCTAGTAAGAAAGTCTGGTTGGTCGGACTATTCCATACTTTTACCCAGACATTTCATTATATGTACTACACTTGGCCCAGACTTAGACGTTTTTTGTTTAACACGGGAACCCACCCTCCTCGCCTTTACCAATCTCGCACTCTCCTCCTCCACGGCGAACCCAACTGATTCCTCATTCGCGCCTCTTTTCATTTCCACCTCTCGCGCTGCACACGCCCGCGATGTGTCACGCGCTCGCTCGCTCGCCGCGCCGCGGAGGATAGTCCGACCTTCGCCGCGGTGCTCGCGCGGCTGCAATGGGAAAGGCGCACGAGAGAGAGAGAGAGAGAGAGAGACCTTGGGTAAGAGTCACGCAGCGGGCGAGCGAGCGAACGAACGCCGCGCTTCCAGGAGAGCGCATAACTTCCCGCAGCCGCGGAATACGTAATCCGCCGAGCGGAGAGTAGGAGAGAGAGAGACCGCGTAAGCGCGGTAGGCGATGGTGCAATTGATTAGAGGGACAACGGTGAGAGGGGGAGGGCGTTTTATATATGATTTGGATTGATTATATAGAAAAGACGAGGGTATTGTAAAATTTTTTATCGTGTGTATATGTAGGAAGAAACGATGAGGTATATGGTTTAGCGCATAATGACGACTGCAGTGGTATATTCACAAAAGCTAACAGCAATGAGTCATCCACTTCATTTTAGAAAGGTCTACTTTGCTATAGCGACTGTCTGTGTCTGTGTATAATTTCGATCCGCCAAGGTCAGTTTTAATGAAACTTTTTGAAATTATACACCTTTCTTTGAATACAAAAGGTTACGCATTATGTATCCCGTCATTTTTTTTCGCTCGCTCTCTCTCTGTTCACCTCTAAAAATGAAAACGTTTCTAAACCTCCGCGTTTTTCAGAATTAATCCCCGACGGTTGTATATCCTTCGAAACACTTTCAGCGTTACGTAAAAAAAATCCTCGCATCGAGACTCGAAAAGGATGCACACACCACCGCGAGCCGTAACGATCATCGAGCGAGAGAAAAGAGAAATACACACATCAGCCGCGGGTAGAAAAGTGGTTTCCGCAAACTGGTCGTATACTTAAAACGACTTTGCGCGCGTTCACTAGCAAGAACAAAAAAAAAAACACACACACACACACAATTTTCATTTTTTTTTTTATTTCACCGCGCTCTCAGAAAGAGAGGGACAGGTCTGACGCGTATACCGCATGTCATTTCCTATTTGCGTCGCGCATCGCTCACCTATGTGTGCCTTCTGAAATTCAAGATCGCATCTCGGCGCATCGATCATTATGCGAGAAAGAGAGGCAGAGAGGAAAAATCTAGCAATTATACATTTACGTATCCCGGAGTTTCATCTCGAGAAATTGATTGACGATCCGCGAGTGTATATATATGCAGCGGAGAGGTGTAGAGTCAAGGCTTTTATTTTCATTTCGCGATGGAACGGCCAGATACAGTGGATGTAATAAAAGCGCAAAACACGTGTTCGCCGCGATGATATTCGAAGAGAGGAGGCTCGCGCGAAGATAATCGCGCGTCACCCGATACAGCGCCGATGCATGCATAACGAGGAGGTTATCGATATGATCTGAAGAAGAGGCAGCAGCAGGAGCAATTCGAAATTGCTTACTATTTTCAGATACAATCCTGTAGATCTCGCGCACAAAGGTGAATTTTGTCATCCGACCGCAGCAAGCACCGCTGTGGGGCAAGAATCCATCGCGTGCTAATTACACGCCCCGAGTGTATAATACACGGTCGATTACGATTTCTCACGCAATTCGTCACTTTTTCTCGGTTCTACAGGCTATAACCCTTCTCTATTTTACCAACTTGTTACGAAATTTCACGCACTTCCCACGCGATTTCACCGAAAACTCTGCGACCGTGAAAAATCGAGTCATCATCGCAATCTTATCGAAAGTGTACGAGAAAGAGTGAGATATACGCACCGATGGCTATATTGAGTTGTTTGCCTATTTATTGCCAAACGGGTCCTCGGTCATGGTCGATTGTTCCGCGCGAGGAGGGGGAGGAAAGTCGGGCGTTATATATATACACATTGTATATTATTATCGCGCAATTGATTTCACGCTTTCGCGCGGATTTTTCCTTTCGCGATTGTAATAATAGAACTGCGGCGCAATCGCGCACGCGATATGTGGAGTTTTCGTGTCCATATGTATATGAATTCTCAGAGACTTTGACTTTGAAGAGAATAAGTAAATAAAGTATATACCCGTTAGACAATGTAAGCGACAATCCGTCGCGGCCAGATTTTCCAACAAATCTTCCGTAACCCAATAACAAACTCCGCTCGGCTCTATACTCTAACAAAAAAAAAATCTCGTAACTCGAATTCCAACAAATCAACCCGGCGCGACAAAATGTTTGCGAAAAAAGCGTAATGGAAACCGGAAAAAACTCGCGAATCGAGACAATCAAAGACACGGCTTGTTTGCGCGCGCGCGCCACCCACGTGCGCCATAACGTAGTATCCTTCGCGCGACGAGAGAGCTCCTAGCTACATTGCGACAGCACGCGCGCGCGCTCGCTCGCTGCTGGAAATGAAAATAGATCGTCCCTGACGAGAGCCGCGTAATGCGCGCAATTCGCGCGAGCGCGAGCATAAGAGAGATGGTCGACACGTGCGGCGCGTGGAAAATGCTGCGCGCGGGTGGGAAAAGCGCGCGCGACGCGCGGCCGGTGCAGGTTGCGTAAACTTTTCTTGCAGGAATTTTAAGTAGAGGAGCTTAAATAGCTTGGCTGTTTTACTTATTCGAAATGTATGGGTGTGTGTGTGTGCGTTCAGGATGTATTATGAGTAAGATTGCACTTTTTGTGCATATAGAGTGGATTATAATAGCTCCATAGCAGTGGAATATTTATGAGAAAGATTTGAAATTGATAAAAGAAAAAACAACTTTATGATTTAAAGTGGTTCTCATGCCGGAGCGAGATAGAGATAGACAGTAGTTTTGAGAGAAAATTAACCATCATTTGTCGAAGGTCAAATGCAGCCGGATGAAAAAAAAAACAAGTTGCAGCGCACGGCAGAAACTCTCGGGAATCCCGCAGCTAAGTTGAGACAAAAAAAAAAAACGAATCCAATTTGTAAACTTGTTCAAAAGCGAACCACTCCTAGTTCCTGCCTCGCAAACAACTTTTTGCTAAACAAACCAACTCCACCTACCGATAATTCCCTTCACACCGAATAATCCAGCTTACCGCGATCATTTTTAATCCATCCCCAAAATCCAACCCCCATCCTCCGCACCTTCGACGCCCCAAGTTCAAGGCCAACGGTGTCGCGTCATCGCGGCTACATTGCACACGCCTTGCGTGCGTCTCTCTCACCCGCAGGGACAGCCGCTGCGCGCGGGCGGAGCCTGCTGCACGCTCGCGCAGGTGCCGCTGTATATATGTACACGCCGATGGTGGGAGGAGTGGAAGTATAAGAGAGAAGAGGTGGGGACGTGAAATGGCACACGCGGAAAAAACGCCGAGAGAGGTGCAGCGCTTTGCGGTGCTGCCGCCTGCGGACCTTAGGCGAAGCTCGGATAAGGGGGGATCTGTATTATCGGTTGTGGTAATAGTGGGTAAAGGATTGAGAGATGTAAGGGTCGGGTGGAATAGGAGAAAATTTTGGTGATTGAATTCGATGGTTCTATGAAGTGACTGAAGTAGTTGTTTTAAATAAGATGAAATAAGGAAAAATCGAATTATTTGTTTTTTTTTTAAGTATTTTTCAACGAGTCGTTATACAAAAATATAACAGCGTAAATATATATATATGTTGTAACGAATAATTTAATATCTGCTCCATATTACGAAAACAAGTGAAATTCTTTTGAAAGCTATATTGCATAATACTTTCACTATTATATCGTGCACCGTAATAATATCAAATGTTAATCGGTCTTCAAAAAAAAAAAAAAAAAAAAAAAATATGCATTCATTCACGAAAATCTCAGTAGATTTTTTAACAAAAAAAATCCTTTCGCATCCTAACAATCATTCTTAAATCTCCGCTCGACCATTCTTCGAATTTCCATTCTCGACCACACTCCAAAATCACTGAGCGCAAGAGTTTAGGATTCCAAGCCCACATTATACACATATCCCATACGCACAACTCTACCGGCATCGAAACGGAACATTACCTCAGCTCCATACCTCGTTGCATCACGCCCCAGGCTCCTCGCCTTCTTTCTCTTTCCCTACTCCCCCTCCTCTCCCGCCCGCCGCTGCTCACTCAAAAGCGCCAAACCGAAAAACTGGCCTAATCGCCATAATTACACGCGTAAGCATCCCGATGAAAAAGCCCATTTTGCTGCCGGCGCAACAATGCTGCCTGTATATAACAACGCTCTCCTCTCCCCTTTTTTTTCCCGAAAAACGCCGACTTTCCTCTTATACAACCGACTTTCCGGTCATTAAAAGCGAACACAGCAGCAGTAGCAGCAGCAGCCAGAGAAAGAGAGAGATAGATTACAATCGTCGTGCGCCGGTGTGACATCACCTCTCTCTCTCTCTCTCTCTTTTTCTCTCTCCATAAATTACGCCGAAAGCCACCGCTTTATATATACATACAATTGTCAAGCGAGTCTTTCTATGCTACACACACACACACACACGCGCCAAGGGCAGAAGGGAAATGGGAGTGTCTCTGCCTGCGACAAAAAAAAGCAGCAGCAGCATTTGCTCCGGCTTTTTATTATCGTGTATATAGGCGCATGTGTGTGTGTATACGTATGTATGTATATATATGCGCACGTGCACGAAGTGAACGAGCGAGCGAGTGAGCGCGCGCGCTTTTCGTTGTCGCAACGCGAGTATAGCGCCGTTTCCGCTGGCCCAATTCGCCCGCTTACCTAATTCACTGCTCTCCGCCTCGAGTGTATATATATGTGTGTGTATATGTGTGTACCTATGCGGGCTATACACTTTCTCGTGTACAGAGCGAGTGGCGTTAGACGTGTGGTGTAAAACACGTTGAAAATCGGCGAAAGTCGCGCCGGCGCGAGCCACGACGGACCTTTTTTTCGGCGCTCACCGTATTACAGCTGTGAGTATAATATTCGGAAGCGAGAGAGAGAGAGAGAGTGCATTTTTCATGTGGGGCGGTGGTTTGAAAATTGGATTAAACGGCGATATTATGCCTCGAATCATGTGGTTTGGAGCGGGAGAGAGAGAGGGAAAAAAGTGAGTGTTACGGGAACGGGAGGATCTCTCGGGTGAAATGGAAGGAGAAAGTATTATGTAAGAGATTACATCTTTTTTTTTTCGTGGACGAGTTTGATTTGAAAGTTATAGCTCGATTGTATACTATAATCTTAAAAAGTTGTGGTAGAAAGTTATGTGTATAAAAAAGGCCTGCTTTATATAATATATAAAAGAATGGAGCGAAATAATCGTTTTTGAGCTGTAAAAATGAAAGCTCTCGCGTTATATATAGCATTGAAGAAAAGTGCATTCGACAACCCAACGAAAGTGTAAACGCGTAATCGCTACAAAAGATGTACACAATCGTATACGTATATCCAATCCCTCTATATATTCAGAAAAATATAATTGAACAATCATCGAACCCCCATCAATCTGCCAAAACCACACACTTCCCGCCCGCCAAGTATAACCAAAAAAGAAATCGCACCGATCTCTGTACCTCGACCGACACCTCGCCAGTAGTAACAGCCGCTCCGCGTCCGGCGGAGCGGCGCGACTCGCTCTCTCGCCTCGATTACCGCACACTCCGGCGGTGCGCGGCGTCGTCACGCGCCACGAGCGCCGAGAGAAATTCGGCCGTATAGTGTGTATAGCGTAGGTGGGCCCGCGCCGAAATAATCGCGAGGGCCGAGAGAGAGAGAGAGAGATTGCGATAAGAGGAGAAAGCGAATTTCGTGGCGCCTTTTGTCCTTTCGCGCCGAGTGTGTATATATATGTATGTATGTGTCATTGTGGAGGAGGGGAAGGAGGTTGGGTTTTTTGGGTGGACACGGGGGGAGGGTGAAGGTTGGAGTATAGAGTTGGGA
>JAPYZP010001614.1:0-16471 GCA_030522985.1 Torymus sinensis | reverse complement strand
AGATAAACAATACATAGAAAGCTTGATATTTTCATATATTTAAAGAAACTGTTCGTTCACTGGTGACTGTTCCAATACTGGTGCAGTCACCCTACTAAGGACACAAAATCAAACGTTCTCTGCAAGTTTCAGGAAAATCCCAAAAGAACCGTTTTCTCGGAGGACGTCCTTAATTGTTCTTGCCATCGACAAATCAAAGCCCGCCTTATAAATACACTCTATTTCTAAACCAGCCGTTTATTTATTGACAAGTCAGCTTATCGGTCAATTAAAAAATTAGCCTGCAACAAAACCTGGCATAAACAGCCCTATCGACACACACACACGCGACTCGCTTCCGGCCTGTTCTAATAATTTACAATCGGTAAAGCCGCGTGCGGCATGAGCTCCCTCAAAAATCTCCTCGGCCGCCGCCGACGACGACGACATTCCCGCGTCGAGAGAGAAAGGCAAAGCCGAACCCGCTAGCCCGATAAAGCCGAGATTTCGCGCGCGAACCCTGAACAAAAAAAATGACATCTCCGTGTGCGTGTGTATAAATACATCCGCGAATAATAGGCAATTGAGCGACGCCCAGAGAGAGATAGAGCGAGCGAGCGAGAGAGAAAGGGCAGCAAAGAGTTCGTGCAAATGGCGGCGGCGCACGCGTGCACATTAGCATATAGACGGTGTGTATTATATAGGATACATACAACGAAAGCGAGCGAAATCTGACTTTTGTTTTTAGCGCTCGCACACGCGGATCGAGCGCTCTTCGGTCGCCTGGAAATATAATGAGTCGTGTTGCGCGCGGCAGCGGCGGCGGCGGTGCCTCTTGCGTAAGAGCCTCGCATATGCGCTTGCTCGCTCGCTGTGCTTTAATGATTTCGCCGTTATGTATACGCGAGTGCGCGCGAGAGCCGATTGAACGGGGTGACTGTGTATGTGTGTTGCGCGATGCGTTGGGAGCCATTGATCCCGTCGATGCCGCGACGTCATTTGCATCTACTAGCCCTATTATAATACTTCTTTAAGAACCGTCAACGTGCGTGATGCAATGGTCGATTTTTCTGTGTGATGCGCATAGGAAGATCGGGAAAAATCGGAGCGAGAGCGGTTAGCCGATCTAATTCGAGCTTAAAAAGCGTCGATACATATATATCAAAGGCGTGTCTCAATACAGCTATACACACAGCTAATGCCCGTATTCTTTCGCAGCGCCCCTGACGCGCTTAACTTGGCCTACTACTCGCAGGTAAAAGGATGTGGGATTTTCGCTGAAAAATAAGCCCGCAACAATGGCGAATATTCTTTCTCGGATTATTGTTCTCGCGCATGCACACAAAAATTAGCTGCGCGCGTTCACGTGTTATAGTAGCGTGTAATCGACGTTGCAAAACCTCATGCCTGAGATTCGAATCTTACTCTATGCGGCTTAAAGATATACCATTATATTTGAGGATATTGAATATATTCCGATCTGCGCGGAACGTTTTATATTATTAAGATTTTGTCATGCGCGCATCGGGGGGTCGTATTTCCCGCGCGTATAATATCGCGTTGCCCTGTGTTTAATTAGCGATATCTCTTTGTTGACGAAAAATGCGATGGTTTACAATAAACAGCTCACGGTTCCGTAATTCAAGCATGCGCTCTTATAATAAGAGTCTGATAGCGCACTCTTGCATAAGCCATTCGCGCTCCTTCCTCTTCGGCCGTGCAGGATGTTTATTGCAGATAAATTGATTGATTAAATTCCGCGAAACGTGTAACGGCGTTGTGAGAAATGAATCACGTAATAATTCATAATTAAAGCTATTATATTATCAAATTAACGTGGCATGATTTTTCTGCAACAACTAGCTCGACCCTTGTGTACACAGTATAGAGAAAAAAAGGGCGTTCTTCCAAGTCTGAGACGACGTTATAAAGTGTTCCCAGCCTCGTCCTCGCCACTTCACTTTTTCACGAGTATCGCATCACACGCCTCGGTACGGCCGCTAATCAGCGCACAATGAGCTCGCTTTCATCCCCTGTTGTCGTCCTCCTCCTCTCGGATTTCGGGGCGGCTGAGAGAGAGAAAAAAAGCCTTTTATAAGGCGATCGATCGTCGCCTTGTATAATTCAGGTCGCTCTTGCTGCACTGAGAACCCAAACACTCGAATTTTCCCGCACGGCGTAGATTTTTCTGTGGAAACGAGACCGCCTTCCTTCCCCATGAAGAGCCAGCCGCTAACGTGCCACTTCCGCGCGCGAGTTTCACGGCTCGTTTCGGAAAAAGCAAAACATCCGAGAAGCCCATTGTGTGCGCCTTTGGGCTACTAGCGGTCTCTATATGTATGGGCCAGACCCTCTCTGACTTGCTGTGTGTATAATACGGAGTCTCTAAGATGCGGCGTTCCCTCTCTCTCCCACTCTCACGAAGATCAGGGAAAATTCTGGAGACCCCGCGCTCTCGTACGTGGATGAGTCACACTAGGGACGACGCTAGACGCTCGTTTCCCACCCCAATCGAATTTGGGGATCGGTGCAGCGCGCCTCTAGGAAAATGTCAGGTTTTGAATAATTAGGAGGAATTAGAGATGATTTCCGAATGATTTTTCAACTTGCTACAATCGCTTAGAGCTAAAACCTTTTACTTGTAAGAAAGACGCGTTAGTTTATGAGTTTTCTGAGTAGATCAGTGCGATTTTGAATAGTATTTTAAGGAACTTATTCTTGGGTAAAAAAAGATTTAATTGTTCTGCGTTACACAAATAAGACAACTCATTCTCTCTTTTCACTGAGCGCGCTGCCGAAGAATCTGGCAATTTCCAATGAATGAACCCCTTTCATCAGCTCAGTTCTCTCTCTCACTCTCCCACTATACGGAACAGCACTTCATTCAGGGCGAATTACGAGCAAGAATAGAAAGTTAGCCGGGTAACCGTACACCGTGCCGATAACCGCGCGACGACGTTAACGACTTTCCTGAAAACGAGGGCCACATTGAGCCGAGCTCCCGAAAATCTAGGTGGTCTCTACCTCCATAAGAAGGTGATCCGGGACTTCCTCGTTTTGGCGGACGGGGCGCCTCTACCTGAGGCTCTCTTTCTCTCACTCGCGGGAAGAAAAATCGGCCGGAGAAAAGGAGTTCCGTGGAAATCCGGTCTTCCCCCTCTACTCAAAGAGCGCCGGCTCTCTCTCTCTCTAGCTATATCGCTCTATAGTAGTGACACTTGGTTTTCTGGCTAAGCCACTTGTTCGCTGGCAAGCTCAAGGCCCTATGGGAAGAGCCCGTATAGTACAATTTTGGGCCGTCTGGTTGTGTTGATAATAACTTATCCTTTATTACGAGTTAAAGAGAGAGAGAGAGCGAAGGCGCATGATAACGATCGCAACGGTGCGTCGATAACATTCAGGGGCACTGATAGCGATATATTGTACTTTCTGTCAGGCGATTTCTTTTCTCGGAAACGTTCACGGGGGCCGGGGGCATGCAGGTAAGCATTTTTCGATTCCGAACAATAAATATTGCCGTCCAGATTAGAACACACACTCGAGCGACATCCGAACGGTAAAAACATTGAAAAGTTAAATGATTAAAATTCGATGCCCACGTGCGTGTGTGTGCTTTCCCCGTAATGACAATTACGCAAGCCGACAGTTGCGGTTTATCCAAGACGTATACAATTAGATTCGACACACCGCAGTGATAAAAAAAAGTTCATTTAATTGAGTTAGACAGCTTAATAAAGACTTTGTAACAGTCATTTCTTTTTGTTGCATGATGTAAATTTAGTTATTTTAAGAACAATTTTTCTATATACATGAAAATGTCAGCATAAAGAGGGACGTATATGTACCCTTAAATCTCGAGAAACAATGAAAACGAAGAAATTATAGCATATATATAGAAAAGATGCATTATATACGCAAGTAAATCTCCGCAGCCGAGTAAATTGACGTGTCCGTGTCGTCGCGTGTGGTGCATATCCTCAGCGGCGCGCGGGGGGCGATAATAAGTACTCGCTCTATGATTCACACGCGAGAGAGCGGGGCATAAAGACGTCGACGACGACGACGGCAGGTTGATCGGGTGTGCGCGTTTACTTATCTCGCGGTCCCGGTGCTTATTTACCGTATTGTCACGCACCGCGTGTAACAGAGGCGCGCGCGCGCACTCGCGATAAAGATTCGCATCCTTGAGTAGCGCGTCGCTAGAAGGCAGCTCACCGACGATAACACGCTAATTGTGTCACACCGTTTACTCGCCCCGATATAATAAAGGCCGACACTTGCGCTTGGGAATTTCGTTTCTACGTATATTCCACTCGATACAGATGAGACTGGCACGGGTGGTGGACGGAAAATTTGCGGTGTTCGGGTTATGTTAATGGCAGGCGACGACAGAGAAAGAGAGGGAGGGCGAGAGACGCTTTCCAAGTGTCGAACTGTCGGCGCGACACGTGCGGGCACGCGCGAATTATCGCGCATACTTCGCAGCGTATGACATCATACCGCACTAGTCACGAGATCTGCCTTTCAACGCACGCCTCTTATATATGTACATACTTACACAGCCGCCGAGTTCAAACAAATCTCGTTCGGTTCTTACGACGTTCTTTTGACATCATCGAAACAAAATCATTTTCCACTCTCTGTTGCTGTGTTGTAGCTACTATTGTATTCTAAACTCGAGCTTATAATACAAACAACTGAGAGAGCGTGTACGTGTAATATACGTTTTCGCGTTGTATGCTAATGTGAGAATAGTGCACTTGCCTACACTGAAATCGACATCATCCAAATCAATCGCGATATATATGTGCCTAATTGCGATCGGCGAGCGGATGTGCGCCGGTGGAAAAAGTGGGGAAAAAGCGATAGAAATCGTCCATGATATAAGAGCGACGAGGCCGCTTGGCGTGCGCGTACGTAACAGCGCTCGTGTGTGTGTATTGTCGAGCAGCTCGCATGTATTATACGTTATATACCCAGTAGTGTGTATGACCGTCCGCGGGCCGCCCGCAACACACACCATATTCTTGCGATTCAGGAAAACAATATTTTTCCTGATAACGACTTTGGCGCGTGTGTATACGTAACCGGAGATCGTCTTTGCGATTGGAAATTTATTTTTGCGCTCGTTAAGCGTACACAACGCCGCCACCTCCTCGTACTTAAGGCACAATTCCGTATAGTGCGATACGAGCGCGCGGCATTGTTCGAGGCGACGTGTGTACGACGAATTTATGGAAGTTGAGTGTGTTTTCTTTCTAATTACAATTATGCCTTATAATTACGTAAGCGATAGCTAATTACACCTTTTAAGGCAAATGATTCTCCTTATCGATATGATCGCGCCGTATATGAATCATCGGTGATTCAAAAATTCGGTTTTTGCCGTTCGCTCCGCGGATGAATCATTCCTAAGTCATCGTTGTTGTAAAACTATCATAATGCCATCGGTATTATAACCTTATATACCGAAAGTCTTCAAGCTATCTCCCTAAACAAACATTCGAAGGTAATTTACTTGTATATGAATGGACGTTTTACGAATTTCGTATTGAGCCTCTGCACATGTAGCTTCTTGAACAAACACTTTTTTTCTCTCCAGGTGTTATAAATATGAAAAGTTCATTATTTAGTCAGACGCAGTTGTGGCACCTTTGTGAAAAAACTTTACACGATTAAGCAAGAAACACACTTAACACTTGAAATAATAAGAATACATCCGATAAGGTTTCAATTGAGTAAAATTATAAAGCTACAGACCAGAAAAAAAAATCATCATATATTTACAAAATCATCTGATATGCTACCTTATCTATCTATATGTCTATTTAGAATATGTGACATTGTATTGTTAAATTATATAATTTTGAGTTAAAAAATATTGTACGTAAATTTATACACGTTTCATTGGTTTTGCATCTCCCATAAAATAGAAAAGCCACGAAATCGCGCCTCCCAAATCTACTATACACCGATCTATAATTTAATCAGTCAACGACCTTCACATGTCATCCTAGCGAAAAAGATCGATTCTCCAGATTCGTCTATACAAGCTTTTTCTATATATAATAGGGAGAGAGATGATCATAAACCTCGTTATCGCCGCCGGCCATTGCCATTGAGAGCCGACGCAAAGTCTCTCCGCGTGTCCACCTTTCAATCGCGATAATTT
Organism: Torymus sinensis; assembly: GCA_030522985.1. Taxonomy (NCBI): domain Eukaryota; kingdom Metazoa; phylum Arthropoda; class Insecta; order Hymenoptera; family Torymidae; genus Torymus; species Torymus sinensis. Next base: position 10,320 of record JAPYZP010001614.1, on the reverse strand, counting down.
TCCGCAAAGACGCCGGTATATCAACGAAGGAGCTCGAGCTTCCGCCTCTTACGGTAAACCGCCGATTAGCCGTTTGGCGCCTCGCATCTATACCTGACGCATCCACGCACACACGGGGAGTCAGATTGTAAAGAAAGCTCTTCCAGTGCGGGAGAGATAATAAGTGTACACACGGCGGCGGCGCCGCAGTTCCGTCCGAGGAAAGTTCCGAGCGCGGAGAAAAGAGATTACGTTGCTCTCTCGTCGCGATCTGTTACGAGAGGGAAAAGTGTGCCAGTTACGCAACCGCGCGCTCGCGCGTGTATTGTTTTCGTAAGTCGATTAATATTCATTAATAAGACGACCTGTCGAGAGTGTAACGGGGCCCTTTTGCCCTTGCGCCGCGTTATTAATGAGAGCCGCCTGCGTCACCCAGCCTTTCACGACTTCCGCGTGCGTCGATTTATTTATCTTTCCTGCTGTACTATGGGCCGATATTCACGCGCGCGCGTCAAAATCAAAGCGCGAACCACGAAGGCGCAACCATGCGCGCGCGCACAGACACGTGTGTGTATACCTATGTGTATATGGACTCACCGGAAGCGCGACGAGAATGGAAGGAAGGAAGTCGGGGCGCCCATCGTGTGCTCAACGAACCGCTGCTGCGCTCTCCTCTCTCTCTACTCGCTCACGTGATTATACTGATTAACATTAGCACACATGCGCGCGCACGCGCGTAATGATGCAGCAGCCGCCGTATTTCTTTTCCTTTCAACATCGGTATTTTGCGAGAAAAATGCAGCTTTATGGTATATATCGACGCAGGGGAGGGGGGTATATTATAAGCTCTGCAGCAGCAGATGCGTTTCCGGGAGTCGCTGACGCACTTGCGGAGGAGGAGCGCGTGATTTAGTTTTTGATTTTCAGGGTGACGCGTGCGCGAACTGCCGATGTGATCGCGTCGAGTATGCGCACTGTTATATAGGTGGACTCGGTGCGCGATTAATATGCCGTCGGTGCGGCTATTGTTGGGACGATACACGTGTAAAGTCTTGCCGCGCGCGCTCGAGTTTATGATTAGTTTAAATAACCGCAGTTACACTCGTGTGTAGCAAAGGATCGAGCAAATCTTTATTGGATATTAAATTAGATCGGAGTATTTAATAGATGTCTTAGTTGTTCGATGACTTATATATTTCTAATGAATGGGATAATTGATTTAATAATTTACGAGCGATAAGCGTTGCAAATTCATAATTAAAATATATTTATAGTTATATGATTTCATCCGTCAAAGTAAAACGTTGCTCACACATTAGTATATAATATTCACAGTTAACCGATGCGAACGCTTGCAACCGAGTGAAGTGTGTGTTTTTTGTATATAGTCGTTGTAATAAATTACTCGAAATTTTCATTTTTCATCGTTATAAGTATAGTGAATTTATCGAACTAGCCAACTTATTCTCTGAATAATAGTGCGTAGATAACGAGCGAACGGACTCGAGCGCTATACTGTCCAAATAACGAGGTACACGTATAATATCGATTCGACTCGTGACTTTTGGAACCTGTCCAGCTAGGAATTTTATTCGAAGCTAATTAACATAATTAAAACGTAATTCGAGATGTTGGGGGAAGAGAGAAAGAGAAGGAGCGTCGCGCGGAGACACGCTCGGGCGCTTTGAGCGCGCCGCGCGTGCGCGGAATGCCGGGAATGTAATTCTTTCTCGAGTCGTATATTTCGCCGATAACGAGCCTCGAAAACCCCTACAAATTGGCTTAAAATAACTATATTTCTTTCGAATAAAAAAAAATACAATAAAGTACGTTCTTTTTCCTCTATATGATGTAGAACCGTTTTCTACACATGCGCAATAATTATCGCGCAGCCAAGATAGTTCAATAAAGAAATAAAGTATACTCGATGCGAAATTTAACGGGTGAGACTCGAATTGGCACGATCGATAAGAACGAAAGCGATTAAAATGAAAAAATAGTCAAAGGGGCGCAACTACGCATGGGATATATCGTTCGCGAAATAACAGCCGCGCGCTGTACAACGAGCTAATCGAAAACAAATCGCGCGCATATAGAGTTTCTCGCTCTCCGTCGCTCTGTACAATGATTAATGACTGAATAGAGAGAAACGCGCTCGCGCGGCGAGTACTTTATTAGCGCGAATGTATTTACATGCATTATGATAATATTGATACTGTAAATTAAAACACGGCGCGCCACGTGAGCCGCCTTAGAATGGTCCATTCTTCACGATACGCGAGTCGTGCGTGTTCGCGAGTTCGAAATTCGTGATAAAACGGCACAAATCATTGATAACTGATGGCTGGAAAGCCGCGCGTTTTGAAATTCGCCTATAATACATTGGTGCAGACTTTGTATTTTCATTGCTAATTATACACGTATACGTTTTACGCGTGTATATATTGTTTAAACGATTTATGAGGCCGATAAGTAAAAGTCATGTATATATACGCGAGAGGCGATAATATAACTTTCGAATTTTTTCGACGAGCACAATAAAAGCAATAAAGCATTTTACCGAGGGAAAATTATTATTTCTTACGTCACATTTTGGTATGAAAGTTCAAATTTTACGATATACACTCGGATATGCAGCGGCGTAGGTGATAATCTAGATTTGAAAGGTTTGAACCACTTTGTGGTTACACAGAAGCATGTAAATCGCGCGTGATACTATTCCCCCAATAATGAAGTTCCCATTGGTTCTTTCGATCGACTCCGAAAATAGTCTCTTATCCGTTTCCACGGCGAACTTTGGATACGACACAGAATCGCAAACATATAAACTTCCAAATCCTGGCGCGTACAAGCCAAGCTCCAGAGCGCCCGTTGACTCGACTCGTATAGTGCACACGCGTGTATCACACGGCGCACGCGTGCAAAACCTATCGATACACACGCATTTTCTCGCTGTCCCGCGCGCGCTCCGCACGGGTGAAAGTTGCTGCAGTCCGCGACAACACACACACACACACATCCACACCGGTGTGTGCCGCTGCCATTATCTCTCCCTCTCTCTCTCTCTCTCTCTCTCTCTCTCTCTCTCTCTCTCTCTCTCTCTCCTGGTTCTAGCCAGGGTCGCGCTGGCGTATACACACAACGCGCTCCTAGGCCTCTCTCAGCTGCAGCAGCAGCGGCAGCAGCCGCAGCGAGCGTCTATATACTCACACGTGCACAGAGCCACACAGACGGGCCGAGAGCCGATATATATCCGCGACGTGGCACGTGATTCAGGCGCGTTTCGCGGAACTTTCGCAAAATACCCTCAGGGTCGACCGGTCGCGCGTGTCCGTGTCCGCGCGCACTCTCGCACGTGTGAGTGCCTATGTGTGTGTGCGCGGGTAAGCGGTCGCGCAGCTTGCTTGCTTGCTCTCTTCCTCGTGAATATGGCTTCTGCGCGCCTCGGCGGAGTACCCATACAGTCGGGATTTGAAAGGCCGCAAGCGCGCATCGTATTTTATCGGGGACCAATACACCTACACTTTCGGCTTCTCGGGGAGCTAAGGAGTTTCGACGATGCTATAAGCGATCTCGATTATACGCCGAGCTTTATTGTGCTGCGTGTGTTGCTTTCGTCGAGGCGAGTTCAATATCTCTTGCCGATTTATAAGGAAGTAAATCAAAACTTCCATGTATAATAAAGTTTACGTTGACTCGTTTTTTAAGGTTGATGTTATCTAAAAATCTCTTCTCATCATAATTAAATGTAATTACAATTTTAGCTACACACCGTGTTTGCACGTGATATTTTATTCCTCCTATTATTGAAATTTTGAAAAATTGGTGTGTGTGTGTAATGCGAAAGTTATTATAATGCCTCTTGTGGTGTGAATATCATGAATTAATAAATTACATAAAACCATCTTATTACATAATTAAGGTTATGCAGCTTTATAAGAGTTGATGCAACAATTTAAATGTGTGTACACTTTCAGCGCGTGTAAAAAAATTTAAATTTATTCAAAAAAATGAACAAACTTTTGTGTAAATTTATGGGTCTTGCTTTACGTTCCTCTAGTTCAAGCATACTGTTCTAAAAACATAATCTATTTCTGATACGCGGGCATCGAATAAGAAATTTACATTTTTCAATCTCAATAATGTTCGGGTTTTGTAACAGCCTGCGCGCTATTTCATCCAGTCTAATACAATTATATACACTTGAAATGAAAAAAGTATTCGTTATTATATAAAGGTACATATTAAACATTTTGTTCCTGCAAAAGAAGAGTATGTTAATTTTACCAGCTTTTGATTTATGAAGGCAAACTTGTCAAACAGTAAAAGACGTAAAAATGCACGACGAAAAAACAACGTGAAAATATATTGCGTGTAAAGTTCTGAAAATAAACTTTTTGCGATTTAGTGTGGCTTGCGGACTTAATAAATAAAATCGTATTCCAGTTTTATGAACGAAAAGTATAAAATCACTTTCCGCAACGTGTGTATATAATGTTTCAAATAAACTTGGCTATACACGCGCGTCAGAGAAATAACTGTACGACGTATATAAAAGTAGGCTGCATTTTGAGACATTACTGTGGAATTTCCATAAAATGGTTAATATCTATGACATTTGGCCGGTTTAAATAAAAGTGTGTCTCGTAACAATAAAATTGATATTTTTAACGAAACCTGCCCGCCTGCCTGCCTGCCTGTATACTTTATAACTCGAACGTTAAAAGTAAATATTCCTTGCGAAGGCTGTCTCGGCCGCGCGGGGCCGCTTGTTGCTTCAGGTGAACGTTCTTCTCGCAAATCGATCAACAAAAACCAAGCTTCTTTTTTCGACCACGAAACAGCGCAATATTTTTCCTTCTGCTTCCTCTCCTCTCTGAATTCGCAATAAAAAAGAAAAATTCGTCGCTCACATATTCCCTTTTTCATCTCGTGTATAATAGGTTACTTCCGATGTGACGCCGCGTATCCGCCCACCCGCCGCTATATACGCACATATGCGTTTCGAAATTTCCTTCCTCCTCGTTGTCTCTTACGTATTACACGCGCGGTGATGCACACGCTGTAACACTTACCGTTACTATCTCGCCTCGATACCGCGCGTATGACGTCCGCCGCGGATTCAATTATTCTCACGTACGCCGGCCACGGGATAAGGCGTTGTCTTCTCGCTGAAACACGGCTACGTGCTATTTTCCGAGCGAGCCCAGCCAGCCAGACATGGCTTTTCCCTCGCACCGGCACTCGGATCAGCGGAAATTGTAAACAGAACTGGTATAAGGTAGAGAGAAATGGAACTTGTCGCTGATTGTGTAACGATGCCAACCCTGAACTCTCGCCGTGCGCTGGATTAGCACATGCTGCTGCTGCTGCTGTTGCTGCTGCGGACGTTCTTTAAACATATATACATTTGCTAACGCTCTCGTGGGATTAGCGATTGATATCGTGAGCGAGTTGAGGGAGTTGATTTTCGTATGGTGAAAGCAATGCTCTCAAACTCTGACGTCTGAAAATGATTTGAATATCTGATAGTCCATCAATTTTCCTCTCCTAACTTGCACAAGTTTATTTGTGAAAATTAATTTACGAAAACTAAACGACTTATACCAATAGATATCAATGTTTTAATGGTTGGATCAATAGTTATGATGATGATTGATTCTCGCCTGCATTCAGTTGCGAAATATATAATAGAAGTCAATAGCTGTCATTAACTCAAAGTAAAATTATTAGTAGTAACTTTGGATAAGTGTAGTGGGAACTAATTGGTAAAAGTTAACGTATTCTGATTAGTAAATGAAAATTGCTCACTGTCAATTTTACAGTTAGATGTTTGTTCAAGAGCATTATATGACACTGTTGACAAGTTTGAGTTATGAATGTATAAAAAGTCCAATAATTTATGCGGAGACTTTCCAAATTCATAAATATTAAAGCATATTATTGTTACAGCATCTCTAGGAAAAAAAGAGATAAAGTATGGTTTTTCAGTTAAATTCAAAAATTTTAATTGCGATCATTTTTTTTTCAACTACTGTCGTAGAAATAACAGACTTTTGCCAAAGTCAAAGAACTGTGTTCATAATGGAAATGACCTTGCTCTAGAAAAAGTTGCCATTGTGATTAACAGAGCTTAATTTGAAGATTTATAGTCAAAGGCTTTCTCTCTCTAACTCTTTCAAGCTGCGATAACAGAAACTCCATTGTCATCGGTACGAAATTTTATTGATTTTGAGGTTACTGTATGATACGATTATCGCGAGATAATCGATGCCCCGTTGTTGGCTTAACTGCTCACTTTTAATTAGTCATTCGATCGAAACATGAAAAAACAAGTGTACAAACGCTCAAAAAGAAGTGTCATTATTATTTGTAGACCGCTTGGAAACGAAAACTTTCCGATATCCTCCTAATTGTTCCTGCTTTGTCATGTTAAACGGCGATCTACAAAGCTCGATTATTATTACAAGATCCATAAATGAAAAATTAAACTTTTTAATGGTGTCGTATATTTTATAAGGCAAACATATACAGAAACTGCGTAAAAATCACCTCGTGTGACCTATTGTTAGATACAGTCGTCAGTTGCCGCCCGCCAAACAAATACATCCGTCAGCTGTATACTGTCACTCTTCCCTTTTCTAAGCATATATGCGTGTTGGTTGGTAAACAAGTTCTCTCTCTCTCTCTCTCTCTCTCTCTCTCTCTCTCTCTTTCTCTCCTGCTCTTTCTCTCGGCGGCTCCTCGGCGCTGTAAACAAGAGCAGATTCGGCACAGAAAAAGGAGAGAAAGAAACCTTGCCCGCGTGGAAAAAGTCGAATAAGCGAGGGGAGGCCGTACATAAAAAAACCAGCGACGTTCAGGCGAAAGCGTCGAACTGACGCCTCTGTAAAACTGCATGCAAACAATCGCGATGTTTTGCTCGATATTTTTCCAATATTTATAAAGATTAATCTTGTTTCTTTTGGACAAGAAAAAATGTGCTTTCACATTTTAGCCTTCAATAAAATACTATTAGAAAATTCGATATCTTTATTTATACTTTTCGTCGCGCATTAAAAACAGATATATTGAGAACGAAAAAAAAAACAAAACAATATTCATCCTTGTTGTAAACACATTGAAGCAAATCTGTGAACGTGCCTATTCCCCAGCAAAGCCTATAAGACGAGGCTCGCAAGTGCGCTTCTATGCGCAGAGACGCTGCAGCCTCATCATACTTCGTGCGCGCGCGACGGGGCTAAAGACCTCGCGCTCGCGGCGACACACCTGTAAGGTATTTCGCAGCGCAAGAGAGAGAGAGAGAGAGAGCCGATTGGCTGCATAGTTCTCGCACGGATGCTGTAGGTACAAGTCTCGGGACTGTCGTTACATCGCGGATCTGTGTTTTGTCGTCGCGGGGCGGATTCATTGCTGAGATTGAATAATTTTAAGACAACATTTTACGATTCGTGTACTTTCGTTAAAAATATGACTAACTGTTTTGGTAATGCATCTATATAATTCTTTTCAGTACAAAATGTCACGTTTGGTAGATTGACATTATAAAGTTAAAGGCGGCACACGTTGAACCGATAAAAAAAAATTTCGTTGAAGAACGTTCATAAATATAAGTTTTATTATACATATGACTTTATTAAAATGTTAACAACTGTATGTATCCAAAAGTACGGACGAGATTACGTAACTCGCGGTTGGCGTTTTCTTCCAATTCCCGATGGAGCACACTTGTTTATCCGCGGTGGCGCCAACAGCCGCGCAGGTACACTTATGTGTACGTGTACAATCTATAGATAAACTACATTAGTGCAGACGAGCTGATTCGGTCTTTTCGGGCGGTGCACGTATATATTACAGGCGTGCGCGGGCTGATTCAAGCAAAAGTTCTAGGTCACTTCTCGCGCGCGCGGCGTTTTCTCGTAGGCGTCGCGCGGCTGCGCGTGCGCGTCGACTTATTTTTGGCCGATCGCGCGCGGCTTTTCTCTCAAAAAGTTTTATATACCACTGCCGATGCCGCTGTCTCATTCACTCCCTCCCTCTGGTTTGCTCTTCTTTTAAACAGGGGCTATTTCTATAATATCCTTGCCTTGCGGGGCGAAATTGTCGGCTATAGGCCCGAAAAGTGCGCGCTGCGCTCGGCTCTCACTATTGCGAGCGAGCACGCGCGCAATGTTTTGCTGACGATTCGCCGGGGTGTGAGCGCGGGTTATTTTCGGATGTACGCGCGGTCTTTGCTGAAATGCTGGGAGAGACAGCAGCAGTAGGGTTTGGGCGGCATGAGGCTCTTATGATAGTCCAGTAAATAGCGTCTAGACTGCTGCAGCGTGATTGTAAGAATATTAATTTTGTTAATTTAAGAGAAAAAAATTATAGTAATATTAATATTATTGAAAGAGTAACGTGCATGATTTTAATTAAATAAGTCAATAAGTCTCGTATCTAACCCGAACATGCGCGCACTATTTCCCTCGTCGCCCAATCGATAACTCTATTTATACATATTTATTGTGTTTTTTTTTATTCCTGCATTAATTCTCGTGGACGAGATCGGTCGCGTATCTCATTCTTTTTTCGTCGCGGCGCGATTTTGGCGCCTCTTTTCCTGGCGCCGCGCTATTTTCTCTTTATTTTTTTTCGTCGTCCCCCCGTCCCCGCGCACCGTGTCGAATTTTCCCAAATTTACGTACTGCGCGCTCGAGCTCTCCTTATATTATTATTATTATTATATACGCCAGCTGCGACGTGTGTAATACGTCGCTCTATACACTTGCACTTTCGCGATCCATTAGCGCAAGGTTGGCCGCGCGTATAATGAAAACGGTAACGTCCTCCATCTGGACGCGGCCGGCGCGGCGCTCTCTCGTGCTAAAAGTAAAGAGCGTTTCTCGTTGCGAAAAGCTCATTACGCGCTTTGCCCGCTAATTGCGCTTTTCCACTGCACACACAGGCCGCTGTGTGGCGGCAGGCCACCGATGCCGTGTGTGTGTTTCGTCATTTCCGGTCGCGGCGACACTTACGCCGCCGATAGCGCGTCAAGCGCGATCAAATTTATCAGTGTATATACCGAGTTGATCGATATATTTATTCGTGTAGGATAGTCGGGTTACCGCACGGCATTCAATAGAGTTATCGAATTAACTTTTTTTTCTTTCTTTCTATGAGAGCTCAGCCATAATGTTTCATACTTTTTACCGATATCAAATTTAGTATTTTGAAGTTGCGCATCGCAGTGAATCACATGCGAAACATCGACGAAAATATAAAATTGCATTCGTGTAGTAAATATGGGATTATTCATTATGATAATTGTGCGAGCGCGAATGGTTAGAGTGTATGGTTCCAATGAATGCTGAATAAATCTGTATTTTTGGTACTTTGCATCCTCTATACTCCATCAAACAACTTTAATTTCCTATAGTTTTAAAATTTTGCTTATCAGCCATGACGCACACCACCTGACCGACGCCAGACGTCTTGACTGAAAGCGCTGCGCATAGGTATATAGTTTACCGAGGAACATTATCCAGCTCGGGGTTTGAAAAGAGCAACAGCAACAGCAACAGCGGTAGCAGCTGATTCGCAAAAACTCTGAATGATTCATCGGTATGCACGCAAGCGCGCTCGTTCGTGTGTATATATAGGTATATAAGATCGTCCGCACGGCAGCATCGGGCAGCCTCCGCGACTATAGTCCTCTCGCGGAAGCCAATAGAGACTCCCTCGTGCGGTGCTGCTGCACTTACCTCTCTCTTTCTCTTTCTCTCTCTCATTCTCTCCCCGCCTAGAAGAGCCACGCACACAGAACAAGTCCCTCGCTCAGCTCTGTCGAGGCGAGAAACCAGCGGCGGCGGCGGCGGCAGTTCTTTCTCACCGTGCCAGCTCAGCTCTCTCTCTCTCTCTTTCTCTCTCTCGCTCTTCCTCGAGAGTGTCTATTTACGAGTTGTCCGGCGCCGCGATGTCCGGTGTAAAAATACATCGCGCGCGCTGCGGCCTGTGTGCGTGTGTGTACTCTAGGGGCTCGCGAGAAAGAGAGAGCAGGCACGTAGTCGTCGTCGGCGGCGGCGGCGCTCGTTCGGTCTTTCTCTGACGTGGACGTCGTCGTCGTCGTACTCGTCGGCGTCGTCGGCGTCGTCGGGGTTGGCCGGCTGCCAGCGGCGCGGTATATGGCCGCGCAGAGGAGCGTCGCTCCAAAACATCCGACGAGCAGAGAGAGAGGCTTTGCCGTAGGGCGGACCGATGCGGTTTTTCGCGTCTGCAGTACGTCTTGAATTGTTTGCTTAAACACTTTTCGAATAACGTTAATTTTTTTCTGAATAATCAGGTTTTTTGCAAATTAAGATT
>JAPYZP010001613.1:0-15899 GCA_030522985.1 Torymus sinensis | reverse complement strand
TAATTGCCGCATGCAGCACCCAAAGTTCATATTGATATTTAAACGTTTATGGTTGATTTTGAGTAAAACATTAGGTGTTAATTGATCAAGATATATATTCTAATTAATAAAATGAGCCAAATTCTCAACATATTGTTCATTATACGATTGTACTCGATTAAATATCTGAGAGGTTATGTTAACCACGCAGTAACCCTCACCGCTATCCTAGTCACGAAAAAATTTCCTTGATCATGTGGCAGTCGCTAGGAATCTAGTGACTGCTATAGATGCTATATATATATATATATATATATATATATAGCGGCCATGTTGAAATGATCTTTCTCATTGCGGTGACGCGCATGCAAAAGAAATTTATCAAAATTGACGGATTTTACCACTTGCTTTTGAACATTTTTTGTCTTGAAATTTTTTTTCACCGATCCAAAGCTTTCTCTAGGGAGCAATTTATACAAACAACTTCTGTACAACAACAGAAAATTGAATATGCTAGGTCATAACAATTACTCTAAATTAATGTGTGTAAGGTACATTGATTGAAGGTACGTTCATTTATTAAGGTTTATTCAATACTGAAATGCAGATAAAATTTAGTGAATGAGAGAAGATGCTTCTAGTCTTGTATTCACAACTGACAAGGGCTTATGTTACAGGAATTCTACTAATATTATGTTTTTTCGATAGTTTCTTCAAATGTTTACTAAGCGTTTATAATAGTTTCATGTATTTTATATAACTATATATCAAAATATATTGCGATACCACTCTAGAGATGTGAATTCTTAAGGTTACGTTTTTTAACAAGACACCTAATGGGATGATCTTCGAAAAATAAACAGTTTTTCTGTAAATTGAAGTTTAGGCAGAATATTTTCCAAAAATTAATGATGCTGATAACACCAATTAGAAAGTCATATCTTAATTTCAAAAAGCCTATTCAGGCGTGAGAATGCGCATACGGTGACGGAAGCACATGTATAAACGCACCTGCGTTGCTCCAGTGCGTCAAAATGCGACGAAACTGTGGCACATGCGCAGTGGAGATTTGTGCCGATTTGTCGCTCGGTTAGTGCGCGTGAGCGAACGGTGAGCAAACGAGACTGGCGAAGGTCACCACAAAAGTGCACTTTTGTACTATAGTACTCATTTTATTACTTCGGATTCGAATCCCAGCCTGGATTTTTTTAATTTATTTTATTTTACTTTTTGGCTTTTAGTAAAATATATTCAATGTTTTAATTAAGATTTCCGTATTCCATTTTTTAGCTGCAAAAATGTTTTGTAATGCTATTCGCAATAATCCATAATTAATAATATATTGACTTATACAAAATTACATTTTCAAAATAGTATATTTTGTAATAATATATTTTATAAATAATATATTTATTTTCGCTCGGGCGCTAACTTCACGTCGTGCCATTTATGGCACTAGTATCGTACGATATTTTGCACGTTTACATAAATCTGCTGTTACGCCTATCCGTGGCATAAGTAGTGCATTATAGCACCATGTGGTAGCGCCGGAATGTAAGCGAAATCTTGACTCAGAGCCGTCGACTCGCGAGTCAGACAAACAACCAGCTAGGACCGCCACCGCTCGGCTTCCTGCTAATATCGTCGTCATATTATAATTTGTACTATTGCCTCTTCTTATTCTGTATATTCGTACTGATATTAATCCCTGACAAATATATTTTATTTAAAGTCAAAAAATCCAAATACGTTTGGTATTTGTTGTGGTAGCTCGCGCCGCTCTCGTTCGCTAACCGGCGCAAGTCTCTACTGCGCACGCGCTACGCTTTTATCGCACCACAGTACTGCGTCGCGCTATACAAACCCGCCTCTTGACACAAGGAGTGGGGAGGACGTGCGAGAGAGCTTGGGCACGGGCGGCAAAGCGCCTTATGTCCTTGATAACGTCGTCGCGGGTGGAAACACAAAGGGATCGTAGGTATTATATAAGAATGTGTTGTGATTATAGTGTTTTGTGTGTGATATAAAAAACAGTGACATTAGTTTTTATAAAAACAAAACAATGTTGAAGCCTGTTGGTCGACCGTTTTCGGTGGACGAAGTCACGTTTACTGACACAGTTTTGCGATATCAAAATGAAATCGTGAAAAATTCGAAAATTATTTCAAAAACGAGTAGAATTTGGACTGTAATTTCTAATGTGATAGAAAATAAACTTTCTCCGTCATCAATATATACAATGGTTATGACAAATAAATATTTCATAAAAAATAAGTTGCTGCAATTGATCGTTGAAGATGAAAGTTTATGTGAAAATGACGTTTCAGCCACAAAATCATTATCGGAAGGGGATAGTACTTTCGATATGTCAGCTAACGCTGATGAAAAAATATTTTATATATTTATTAATAAAGAAGAGTTTGAGTCCTTTGTACAAATGAATGTTGCTAAATATTCTACTAGAATAAATAAAAAAAAACGCAGTAAACGCAAATACAGATGTTTTAAGCCAGGATTGTGGCAGGATTTGATGCAGAGACGTATCACACAAGCATCACACATAAAGTGCGGATTCAATTTTGAGGGCCACTACGTCAATCTGCACGAAAATAGAGGAAAATTTAATGGTGAGTATGGTAAAAAATTTGACAAAAAAATTGTGCTGTTTTTTTTTTATAAATTCAATCCGTTTTTAGTCGTTTTCGTGTTTTCATCACATCGAATAATAAAAATACAGCGACGCGATACCGAGAATTAGTGGCCGGGCGGAGCTCGTCATTCAGTTCGTGGAAAATACTGCGCGCACACAAGCATTCCAGACCGCTGGCAAGTTCGCTCTCTTTTGAGGGAAAATGTACATAAGCTACGCGTTGCGCTGCCTTAGGTGTGCGCGTGCAGCACGTTTGTGTACATCGTATATCTATACATGTATGATATAGGCCGCGTCCACAACCTCCGCGCCAGCGCACGGCGCGCGCGCTCTTCGCGTGTATAACGATATACGTATATATAGGAAAGCGTTATATATATAGGTATACCTTATACACGGGCGAGCGCGCGCGTCGTTGCGTCAGCGCTGAGGTTGTGGACGCGGCCAGATAGATATACGGTGTACATAAACGTGCTGCGGGTGCGCAACCGTGTAGACTCAGTCTGTCTACGTCGCGTCGCGCTGTGACTGCTCAGATCATGTCGTTCGGTTCGTACTTTCTAAAAATGAATGTGAAAAGTCGTTCATACGAATAAGTAAAAAAATTGCCTAATTCTTTAGTGATATTCACTTATTGCACAGTGAAGGTTTTATTCCACTACTTCAATAAATGATTATTCACTAAATAATTAGTCAATTTTTTCACTTAATTGTGTCAGTGAACGATTTTTCACATTCACTTTTAGAGAGCATATTCTTACCTATTTATTGGTATAAAAGAATATGAGGCGTTTCACGTCATCTGTCCCAGCGCGCGGCGCGCGAACCCCAAATCGTACTATTTCTAACTCATGTTTGTAACACTAAAATGTATCTAAAAAAATTCTTTGATAAGCGTTTTCGATGTATTTTTTCCTCAGCTTTCCAATGATGCAGGCAGTTTTTCCGAAATTTTCCATTTTCACCTTCAAAAACTCTTTCGCGTTCTATTTCTCGCAGAAAACATCTCGAGAAAACACTCTTTGGAAAATATCCTTTCCTACGTAAAAAATGCTCAGCTTTCGATCTAGAGAGTAAAAAAAATAATAAAAATACACCTTTCGAGATATAACACGTTTTGTACTTTTTGAAGGTGAAAATGGAAAATTTCGGAAAAATTGCCTGCATCATTGGAAAGCTGAGGAAAAAATACATCGGAAACGCTTATCAAACAATTTTTTTTAGATATATTTTAGTACCATAAACATGAGTTAGAAATAGCACGAGTTGGGGTTCGCGCGCCGCACGCTGGGACAGTTGACGTGAAATGCCTCATATAGGAATAGGACGGCGCAGCAGAAGGCTACAATGCAGCACGGCGCGACGCACAGCGCGGCGCTTATGTACATCGGAGCATCGGAAAAAACGTTAGTCTCATGTCGCTGTCTACAGTGTCTTATCCCGCAATGCTTTGGTTTTGAAATAACGTGGCGCAAAGTCGCCACAGATATAATTTACATTTTCAAAAGAAGTATTATTTAATAAACAAGTCTAAAGAGCCGATTTATCGGGGGCGACAGCTCGCGCATGCATTGCCAGCACCAAACGTGAAGCTCCTCAAATGCGGAAAAAATAACCTAGCGTACCTCCGTGTTTTTCTTATTTATACTTTGCCTTTCATTCTGTTGCATAGAAATAAGAAAAAGAGAGGTATATCATCGCGCGTTACGAAAAAAGCTATCTTGTAAGTTTCACGCGAAGAAAAGTCGAAGTTGGCTTTTTTTTTTAAGTTTCGCATGAAGAAAAGCCAATGATATGCACTTTTTGGCTTTTCTTCACGCAAGAACTTATGTTGGATTGTTTTCATACTGCGCGTCATGTATGTGATTTTTTCCGCATTTAAGGAACGTCACGTTTGGTGCTGGCAATGCGTGCACGAGCTGTGGCCCCTGATAAATCGGCGTTCTAGACTTGCTTATCAAAAGACTAGTTCTTTTGAAAATGTACCCTCTAAATTTGAATAAGTGAATATTCACTTATTTGAGTAGACATTCGTGTACTTATTGCAATAAGTGGATGACAACGTACTTACCAAAAGTACTTACAAAATTCACTTATTCGAATTTGGAAAGTAAATTATATCTGCGGTTGTTGCGACTTTGCGTAGCGTTATTTAGAAACCAAAGAGTTATGTCATAACACTCTGTCCGTAGACAGAGACGCGAGACTAGGGTTTTCACCAATTCTTTTTAATCTTTGAGTCAGAAATATTGATTCACACGCGTGGCGACAGATCACTCACACGTTTCTTGTGCGAAAAGCTGTGCTCCTTGAATTCGGAAAAACCACGCAACCAATCTCGGTTTTTTCTTATCTATTCCTTTCCTTTCTTTGCGAAAGATGGAAAACATTGCGCTAAAGTATCTGTGCGATATTTACTAGCGATGTCGCGATGTACCTGTGGACGCATGAGAAATTAACGTTTTTTCCGTTTTTAATCTTTGAATCAGAAAAGCCTACTTGCCATGCAGCTATAGCTCGCGAGCTCGCATTCACATTTCCGGCATTTAACGCGGCGTTTCTCGAATTCTAAAAAACTTCGCAATGTATCTCCGTTTTTCTTATTTATTCGTTGCCTTTCTATGTACAGCAGAATGAAAGCTTCGCGCTAAAGTGTCGATACGATATTCTTTATTAGAGACGTCGCGATGTACCGAGAGAATCGTGAGACTTTAACGAGATCTCTAGCCTATTCGTCACGCGATCATGGCTCGTGCATACGATACCTGCGTTTTTGCTCCTGTTTTTGTGTCATTTGTTATTGTTTCTACCAATTTATATGACAAAATCTACTTGAAAAATCCATTAGTGCACTGAGATAAAAATTTGCAAAAAAAGATAAAAAAAAAAATAGAATGAAGCTAGCGAAAAGTAGCTTTTACTTGCTTTTTTTTTAAGAATTAAAAAACGTGTAATCCTCCTAAATATCTACGTCAAAAAGGCACTAAAATAATGGGTCTGAAGTTTGCATCGTTGGAGTCCAACAAAATAATTTTTGAAAATTAATTAAAGTTATTAAGCAATGCAAATTTTATCTAAATCTTTATTATAAAGTTATTTGACACTATCAAATAATAAATCTACAGGCAAAATTAATATTAATTTTTATTGTTATTATTATTATTATTATTTTTATTATTATGAACTTGAAGTAAAATCAAATATTTTTTTATTTCGTTGCACTACAACGTTGCAAACTTCAGACCCATCTAAAATAGTCAAATCGTACAAATCGGCAGTCCGAACTGTGAGCATATTTTATGCCTTTTTAATACTCAACTTTAAACGGTCAGAACTTTTTTGGAATCAATATTTTTTTAATTTCTTAAAAAGCAAATGAAAACTGATTTATTCTAGTTTTTGTTTAATTTTTGTAAACTTGTCTAGAACATTTTTGGTATTCATTCCAGAAATGTATGACTGAAGGTTGAAAAATTTTCAATTTTTGAGAAACATCTTTTCAAGACCTTTTTAATTGTACATAATTTTTCTTCTAGTACAAAAAGTAGGAAAATCCAGGTCCGCAAGGTGAACCTTAAAAAAAATTTTATCCACTTTTGAGGGCGCGTTAATGGATTTTTCGCGTTGATATCGTCATATGTATCTAATGGCTACCTTTAGTCACGTAGCTGTTGTATTGATTTTTAATATACATGTGCAAATTCTACCGAAATCTGCGACAAAACGCTAAATGTGCTTTTGAAAATTTTTTTTCAAGCACACCTACCACACCAGGTTTTTCTGGTTGCATCTACTATAAATAAGAGAAATTCGCTGCTGTACAACTTCTATCGAAAGGTATACTGTTTCTTCGACAAATTATAGTTTTTGAGAAAATAGTCAAAAAAAGTCCTTTTCTTCGAGCGTCAGCCCCATTTTTCCTAAAATCGGTCAAATCAAAAGTTCAAAAAATAATATTAAACCTCGAAAAAAGAGCTTTAATTTCCTTTTTTAAAAATCAAAAACCGTCGATTCCTTCAAAAGTTGTAAGGGTTTGAAGTTGAAGGTTAAAAAGGCATGAAAATGCAAAACTCACAGGAATCCCCCAAACCCTTATAACTTTTGAAGGAATCGGCGGTTTTTAATTTTTAGAAAAGCAATTTAAAGCTCTTTTTTCAAGGTTTAATATTCTTTTTTGAACTTTTTATTTGACGTATTTTAGGAAAAATGGCTGACGGTTAAAAAGAAGGATTTTTTTGACAATTTTCTTAAAAAATATAATTTGGCGTAGAAAAAGTATACCATTCGATAGACCCTGTTCAACAGCTAATTTCTCTTATTTATAGTAAAAACAACAAGAAAAATCTGGTCTGGTAGGTGTGCTCGAAAAAAAATTTTCAAAAGCACATTTAGCGTTTGCATTTTTTCGTCGCAGATTTCGGTATAGAATTGCACATATGTGCGCGCGTGCGTGCATGTGTCTGTATACTTTGTGTATGATTATATAGATTTATATACACTTCTTCAGGTCACTGTAATTGTGGAGCATTTTTAAAATGCGAATTCGAAGAGCAGATGGGTTCGAAAGATATACATGGGAAATGCGTTATTACACCTGGTGACGGAAGCAAAAAATGTGGCAAAAGACCCCTTCGGCAACCGATTAGAGGTGCGATATGTAAAGAGTTACAACATAAATCTGCAGAGCGATATCGAGCTGAAAAAGCTGTTGAATGCATGCTTCCTGATGGTCGTGAGCCGCCTACACTTCCGTCTGCACACGTCCTCAATACAGCGAAGAGTTCTGAAAAATTTAAATCATATTTGGATAAAAACCCTGTTATTGCTCTAAGTAAGATGAAATACGGAATCCACCATAACTGCATTCAGGAAATTGGATTAGATCCTTTCTTCGTGCGGTATACAAGTAGCCAGCAGATGCAGGCATACCAAAGAATATGCAGCAGAAGAAATAAAATTTGCGTAGCTATTGACAGTACCGGATCTTTAGTACACAAAATAAGGAATGATATGAATATCGAATCGAAGCATATCTTTTTGCATGCAATGGCTTTAAATGATTCTGCTGGTCAATTTCTTATAACGCAATGTCTCTCAGAGAGTTCGGAAACTGTAACGTATGAGTACTGGCTAAAATGTTTCCATAAAGATGGTGCGCCAATACCTGATGAGGTAGTACTTGACTATTCAAAAGCATTGCTTAATGCAACCGTTAGTACTTATACTTCATACAAATGCGTGAAACAATATGCTGAGGCGCTTCGAAGTAATGAAATACAAAGAACTCTGATACGGATAGATATTGCACATTTTATGAATAAATATTCCAGATTTTTTCACAATCTTCCAAGAAAAGTAAAAACTTTTTATTTAGCCTCAATCGGAAGTCTAACCCAGTGTGAAACTGAGGACGAAGCAGAGGAGATCATAAAATCTCTATTTATTGTATCATTATCGGAAACAGATGGTATGTTAATAAAAGGTGGACGAAGTAAATGTTCTGTGGCTGCACAATTTTTAATGTCGAAAATAACAGGTAAGATTGATAATGAATGCATTAGTTATGAAAAGGTTTAAAATAAAAAATAGACAATTATTATGCGAAAATTTGAGTATTTATGGATCGATGGATAAAGTAACTATACATATATATAGATATATTTTTTTTGTTATTCATCTGCCTGTGTTGCACAAGTGCGATTCAATCTTTTGATACTTGTATAAAAAAAATATTATATGAAATGTGTGAATAATCAAATACTTGCATTTATATCGACGCCCCGTACGACGAAAAGGACAACTTAGGCGGATATGAAAACTAGCACAACTCAAAGCTTTTTACGAAAAAAGAAAAACACAGTTTCCATCCCCTTACGAAAAAAACACGACTCGCGGAGCTGGGACGAAAGAAAGCTCAGCTCCATAAGTACTTACGAAAACTAGTATTATTTATTGCGTTCTTATAAATACTATATCTTACGAATGGCAAAAAAAAAAAAAAAAAAAAAAAAAAAATTGTCAAGATATTGAAAATTACCATTATATTGATAAGTGATTCCATCATATGAAATATTACAAGTATGTTAAATAGTAACTAAAAAGCCGTATCGAACTTAAGGCAGTTTATAAGAATTTATAAAGATTATCACTACCGCTGCATTCTCATAAATAGTACAACTTACGAATAGCAAAAATAAAAACTGCTGCAAACTGCATTAGCAGACTGCTTCCTCAAAGAGAATTCATACTTTCTAATTTTATTTTATTCATTATTGCTTCTTCAGTAAAAGAGCGATCAAATAAAACTTTTGAAATATAGGTGTTATTATCCAATTTCATACAAAAACTTATTATTTAAAACTATAGGGGGGCCGCGCCTGCGCGTTCTCGCGCGCCAACTCTCCACTGTCTATATAAAAACATCGTTTTTACATATGACACACGACTGCTACTATTCAAGAGCACTTTATCTTCGACATTGCAAAAACTGTTATGTCTTAAATACTAATATATTATATTTTGATGAAGACTGTAACATATTCATGAAATAGTATATTACGCAACTAGGGAAGTAAAGAGTTGGTCAGTCCAGAGCACGTGTAAATTGCCACCCGAACCGAAGGCGAGGCTGTAAAAAATTGGCCAGCCCACATCTCGTATGGGCAATTTTGAATTTTAAGAAAATATCGCTCTGGTACGTTATAGTTAACTATCAAATCTATACCGTGTCAGAGATTTTTGTCAAAATTCAAAATTCAATGAGAAAAACGAGTCCCTGCAATCGTCGGTAATTGTGGGGACTCGCATCGCCTTAAGATTATCTATATCTTGTACATTTAACATTTTTGTGTAAAATCAAATCCTGTCAATCAATGTTTTAATTAGTTTTAACAGAAGCATGTGCTAGATTTATACTAAAAATCAATTTTTGATACATTAAGCTTAAAAATCTGTTTTTTTAAATATTTATTTACTCTGGCGTTTTTTTATTTTTCGATAGGTTTGGCTCAATATAAAACTGTCTAGTACTTATAATAAGACGAGTATTTGGCCCAAAATTCGTTTGGATCCGTCGAAATTTCGCCGAGACAATCGAGTTACTTGATCACATACATACATACATACATCCTCGGAAATCCTTAAAATGGACTCGTTTTTGGTGGAAAATAGTTTCTATGTTGTAACTTTTAGAATTTGAAGTGTGACAATTTTCGGTCTGACGAAAATATAAGGCTCTCCCGAGAAGCAGTTGTGCCTAAAAAGGAAATTTTTTTGCGATATAATTAGAAAAGTCTCAACAGAAGAATCAATATCTACGTTAATGGGAACTATGTTTTGATGCCATTGACAAACTATCTTAAAATTCATATGTACTTTACTTATGCTCTAAAGTACTTGTATATTTCATATCATTAAATCATTTATCAATAGAATGGTGATTTCCAATATAGTAAGTTTTTTCCGTGAGCCGTTCTACTCTTCTTCCAAGTTCCGCGAGTTGTGCTTCCTTTCGCGCACCGCGAGTTGTGCTTTTTTTGTCAGAGATTTTGAGTCTAGCTAGTCTCTGTCAGAGATTTTGAACTGTGCTAGTCTTCGTAAAGGGGGCAAGCGCTGTGCTTTTCTTAGTACGGGGCGTCGATATTTATTACGCATCCATATTTGCTCTTTTTCCTATCTTAAAAAAATGATGGATTTGTTATGATATCAATTTATTTGGTTGGGGAGTAATGGGTTGCTAGGTTACAAAAACAAATTACGGCGCGCGCAGAGCGCTTAGAGATGACTAGTTTTTTTAAATAAATGAAAGTCAGCTTTGCTTTTTCTATTAAATAAAAAATTTAGTATTCCAATGTACATGTTATATATTTTCAAATTTTCTTTTTAAGATGATAATTATGATAATGCCAACTTAGATGTTCATTTAGAAGAATTTGAAAATGAAGATGAAGGGTCCAACAATCACAAAACAAATTATTATACTAAGTGGGCTCAGAATTTAAAAGAGACAGTATTAATGAATATTAATGAAAATGGCGAAGGCATCAATGCGCTTTTTTTAAAAGATCTTAAATTTGTAGATTACTTGATCAATGATTTAACTTTATTCCCTCTATGGTCAAATATTTGCAATAAAAAATATGGATGTGCAATGCGGGCGCCTTCAAGTGCTCCAATAGAAAGCGAGTTTAAGAAATTGAAATACGCCGCTTTCTTAAAGGGCACTTTACCCTTACGAGCTGATGATTTTGTGTCTCAACATTTAACCTATTTAAAAGGAAAAAGCTTGCTTGTAGAGGCCAAAATCATTGAAGAAAAAGATAAGGAATCGCAGAACAGCAGTAGGGACTCCGCTCGCGATTTTTAAATTTCTCCGGTCCAACGTGATGAATCGCTTATTTCAGCTGTTGTTGAGAGTATTGTAGAAGAATCGTCTTTCAATATACTGTGCCCTGCATGTATTAATGGCGATGCGCCAGCTGGAGGCCATACATGTACAGTTTGTCAAAAAAATGTACATGTTTTAGATACATGTTCAAGATCTTGCGGGGACCATGAAGGATATGGGGAAAGAAGAATTTGTTTATCTTGCTTCAACACTGAGGATAGTGAAACAATATCAAATCTTAGAGAGTATGATAATTGGAAAGACCAGGGAAAAAAAAATCAGAAGATAGAGGAGAACAGAACAAAAAATAATAAAAAAGAAGGAAAAAAGAAAAAGGAGGCCTTGTATTTGGGAAAATCAAAATCCATCATAAAAGATAGGTTTGCTCTAGAAAAGCATGCGACCATTCCTATCATAAAAAATGGCAACTCATTTAAGATAAAAGCTATAAAACTGGGAAAAGAAAATATCATTTTGGAAGACACTTGTGCATTTGATAGCTTGGTACAAATCATTCTGACGGCTTCGTATGATTTCACTATTATCGAAAAACAAGTAAGTTCTTTTTGATTTTTTTATGTACATATTTAGATTTTGGTAGGTCGATGGCTTAGTTGATTAGATACATGATTTGTACAGCCTCCGAATTCGATATAGACCGCCCGTTGTTGACAATACTTACTCTACCATGGATAGCACCACTTTAAAAAAAAAAGCAAGCATGCCCACATAATAAAAGATACCAATATATATTTTTTATCAAAAGTTCCTTTATTTATATAAACCGTGCTATATTTGTTATATGAAAAGAAAAATTTATATTACTGCATGGTTGTAGTAATTCATAATTGTGTGTAGATTTAGTGTTTTATAGAATAAAGTAACTTGACAACAAAGGTTTAGATGAAATTTCCATTGCTTAATAATTTTAAATAATTATAACAAATTATTTCGTTGTATTCCAATGATGTAAACTTCAGACCAATTATTTTCGAATGAAATTCAAGTACGCGATAAATAATGATTATAACAATGTTTGTGCGAAATTTCAAGATAGTTTGATTAATTTAGAATTCCTATTGTCTTTTCAATTATTGTTTAATATAAAATTAAGGTGAAATATATCATTTGTTTATCAAATTTGAAATATCGAATTTATTCAATGTATTAAGCAAATATTATATGAAAATTTTTTAAATCACTGCAGCGGTTCTTCTCAAAAAGTTTCGCGTGCAGCCGAATTATCACCGTTCTTAGCATGCCTCCGAGTAGTCATTTTTCTTAGCTCGCAACCGAGCTGTCACCATGTTCCTCCCAGCCGACGATATATTCCAGAGACCATCAGGAAATCGACGGCTGAGTAGAACAAAGTAGTAACTCGGCACATGGTTAGAGAAAGTCGTAACTCGACGCGCGGTTGAAAAAGGTCTTTAATTGGCGTGCGGTTGAAAAAGGCATGGTAAATCGGCATGCGATTGAAGAAAGTCGTAACTCGACACGCGGTTGAAGAAGATCTGCGAACGTTTAAACACTGAGATAAGACCTTCTTCAACCGCGCGCTAACACGACCTACTTCAAGTGCGATTTCCTACAGAAGAGCAGATCGAGTTTGGGTCAAGTTTGATGATTTATCCGTGAAAGCGAAGTATTTGTCGGAAAATACATCAATTGAACCAGCTTTAGCCATTTATATAAAAATAATAAAGTAAATATTATATTATATTTAACAATACTTTTATATCTTTAATTTTTTCAAATCCAGACTGTGCATAAAAGGGTGTCTAGCCGAAACCCGTTAGCGAGTACGTACAGTACTTTTATTCCGTAAAATGTGCTCTATTAAACATATTTATATGAGTTTCTCAGAAATAAAACTAAACATATTAATATATTCGACGCCTCACGTTCATATAATTCTAATTCACGAAAAAATACAGCATAATTCTGACTAGAAATTGCGAGTAATATAAATTAATTTCAAACCAACATGCAACAAAATTCTAACTCTAAATTATATGCAAGATAATTCCACCTCAAGATTCCGTGCTATATAATTCTAACTCGAAACTCCGTGCACTAAAATTCCAATTCGGGATAATACAATATGATTCCTATTCAAACTCACCGTGCAATATAATGCCAACTCGCGCAGCAAAGCGATATAAATTTAATTCAAATAATCTTGGAAATGATTTCTTCAGAAAAATAATTATTGTGCACCCAAGCACTTCTAATGGGAAAAAGGAGAGTAAAAGGGAGAAAATGAGTAGTAACTCATTTATCAATTAATCTGATGGTTTACATATAGTTTAGATGATATCCATACATAATCATAAAACGGAGCCATAAACGCGAAAAAACACGTTTTTTCACAGCAAATACGGATTAAAAATAAAACAAGCTTCACTCGAATTAAAGAAACCAGTTTCAAAGGTTGAAATAGATTGGTGAACGTGGAGGCGAGCTCTGAAAATTGAGCTTTACACGTGGGCTCCCACTTTTATAAATCGAAATCGCTGCTCAAAATTAAACTCGATTAAGGTAAGTAGTTCCTCAACGCGTCATAGTTTGTACGCTCAGCGAGAACACACGTACTTTCGCTAAAACGTCTAAGAATCATCGCAGAAAGGTAAGATAGGTTGGGTGCATGAGGAGGAGAACTCTCAAAGCTGAGATTTACACGCGTACTTCTGCTTATACATGGAGAGAAATTTTTGTGTAAAAATTACTATAATCTCTACGAATGCGAAGACAAACTCGTATTATAGAGCCTATTTAGTATATCTTCAGCAATCATTGGAATTTGTATTCAAATTAAATAAAACGTATAGCAATTTTTTATAGTTAGTATTGTAAAAATCACGCGATCGTCAGCTGATCAAGGTGTGGCATATATGTAGACGAGTTGAAGTATCTTTTAAGACAGTGCGGTACAGCGTAGCAGTAAAAGTGCGGCTTATAGATCTGCAGGCCTAAGTTCGTCTCCTGGTTTCCGCATTTCTTTTCAGATAAAATAAATTATTCCCAATGATTTCTAATGGAACTTGAACGTATGAGCGTAAATGATAAAAAAAATAAATGTGTAGGTAGTGTAGGTTGTGCACAAAATTTTTTTCCAGTATAGTTTTCCAGTAAATCGCTGCTCGGAATAAAGATAGCTCAAACGTGCCAAGAGACGGGCTTTCAAAATTACTTGTAAAATATGTACCTGTGCCAGGAAGCTCTCTATACTTACATTAATATGCCTTAATAATATTTATTCACATTTTAGAATACATTTACGTAAATGCTTTCCTATTAGAAGCCTACAAAAAGAGACAAAAGAAAAGAAAATCCAGTCTATCGTCATTTTAAAGATATAGTAAGCCCTTTTAGATATATCAACACAAATTGTTTAAATTTTTGATAACAACAATTTTTGTAGGTTTAGAATAACATACATATATAATCGAAAAATTCAATAAAAAAAAAATTTTGAATTGTTAAAAAACTTGTAGGTATGAGACCACCTTCATTGCATTATTTTCATGGTACCGTAATCAATTCCATAACTTGATTAGAGACAGGTATAAGCTTGAGCCTCCGCTTTTTAAAGGTGGCATCAGCGGTCTAGTAGACCAAAAGCTATGAAAATTTTGTTATAATGATTTATTTGCTCGTTCCAATGTGAAAACTGATATAGTAGAAACAGGGGTTCTGAACGTAGCAAAAAAAATTTTTGTTAGCAAATTTCCAATGTTGCAAAAGTAGATTTTGTCCACTGAAAAGAAATTCAATGAGAAATACTAATCTTTTTAGTTTTTCGATCAATTTTAATTTGGAAGGTCTCATTTTATTCCTTGTTCAATTTGAGAGGGAGGCACCGATATAAAAATTCGAAAAATTTCAAAACCTGCTAAGTGTTACGTGTAGATACACGTACGAATATAGAAGAACGAAATAAGCAAGGCGTCCAATTACAATATGACGCCGATTAGCAGACAGCCAAGCGTTGGCGGCCGTGGCTAGGATGATAGCGTTTCAGCGGCCTGGTTCGATCCCAGGGTTCGTCACTTTTTATTATTAAAAAGTTGCGAGAGCTCACTAGTAACATAAGTTGTATCCAATTATTTATAAAATTCATAGATAAATCTACAAACAATTGAATATAACATTGCAAGTTTTGAAAATTTTCGAATTTTGATATCAGTACCACCCCCTGAAATTGAACAAGGAAGAAAATGAGACCTTCAAAATTAAAATTGATCAAAAACAACAAAAGATTAGTAGTGAGCAAATCATGATAAAAAATTTTCATATCTTTAGGTATACTAGACCGCTGATGCCACCTTCAATGAGTTTTGCCCATAAAATAGGTGTAAGGAGAGTTTCTAAGAAGTAATTAATTTTTGGCAGTGGTAATTGATTATAATCATATGTTTCAAGTCTAACCAAGTTCAGCTACATCGTATTTTGCACTATACCATCGTGTAGTACACGGGGAGCTAAAAATTATGGGAGCAGAATCGATTCCGTAATCCGATTAGAGCCGGAACGGCACGATTTTGCGCTAGCTTTAGTCGGTTTTTCTGGTAAAAAATGTGTTAATTGGTGTTCTTGAGTGGTAATTAATTCTAATTTTATGTTTTAAGTCTACTTCTACGACGGCAAGTCAATGTGATAAGCCCTTAACAATTTTTTTTTTTTTATATTCCTTTTTGATTATTTTAGGGGTTAAAAATCAACCACATCGTATTTTGCACTATCTTACAGTCGCACTCCGGGGAATTGTTTGAACTCGACCGTTTCTCGGAGTTCGAAGGCTGCCGCGCCGCGAGAAGCTTTCAGAAGTTCGGCGTCGCCGGCAGCAGGCCCATCGATGCTGCTGGCATGCTCTCGGCTCTA
>JAPYZP010001612.1:0-17699 GCA_030522985.1 Torymus sinensis | reverse complement strand
ATTATGGGGAGTGCTTTTGCTACAACGCTTTGTGGAATGCCATCCTCGCCACGAGCCTGAGACGAGAAATGGGCGACTGCAAGAACAACATCTGCCAGTCCCATTTCTTTAAACTTAAAACCTTCAAGAATTGCAGAATTTATTACGTTCCTGCAGTCCCCACCACTGACCTGCAGCGAGACTGACACCCCCACAAAATGTTGGTTAAGCTTATCAGGTGTCAGGCCGTTGAAATCCTCATTTGGTCTGGATAGTAGCCCCAGGTCCTTGAGTTCCTTCCAGACATTGCCATTTGCAAGAACCTCTGATAGTCGCTCGTGTTAGTAAGCCGTCGTTGCTTGTGTAATATGGTCGTCCACCGTCCGTCGTAACGTCAGGAATTGTTCTAGAAAAAATTAACAAAATTCAACAAAATTCAACAAAATATTTCTTCTGCTGAAAATTGTTCGTTTTAATCAGATAATTCAAAGTTTCCCGCCATTGGTGCAGTTGTGCATGCGCAATGCGCGCAGCGAGGTGAGCTAACCGTTTTAATTTTTTATTTAAATAAATAAAGTAATTAGCGGAAATTGAATAGTAGAGATAATTAGAATAGCCTTGGAGCAATTTATAGAAACTGCTATCGGTTTAACAAAATCATTATTTAACGAGATACAGTGATTATTAAATTTTGATAAACGAAATTTTTGTTTTAGTTATTTTTTTATGATCCGGAAGGGAGCTAATTAATTCATTAATACCATCGGATAGAGCTATTAAAACACTTTCTTTTGGTATTTTTTAAATAAAAATTCACGCAATTTTATCGGCCGGGGGGGAGGTCGATGTCGAACAAAGAGAGAGGAAGAGCGCGCGCATCAGCAAGTTTCCGTGTCTCCCTCCTTCCTCAGTGCAATGCGATAAAACGTAAACATTGTCGATCGCTGTCGTTTACGTCGTCGCGTGATATAAATAAAAGTAGAGTTCCGCGCGGGCGCGCGCGCGTTGCAAACTTTCTCGATCGCATGATTCGCGCGAAATAAGAAGGTGGCTTGCGCGCGTCGCGTGAGCAGGTTTGCGGTATATAACAGCAGCAGTTCAGTCTTATCAGCGAAGCGAGACGCATAGCCAGGGTAACAGTGTATAAGTTGGCTTTCCCCGATGAACGCATAAACATATCTCTCGACTCTCACGCGCGCACGCGCGGCTGGGCCATCAGCAGTGTAGGCAGTGAGAGGAAGAGAACGAATTTATATATTGAGTAATCCACCTGCGATTGTCTCTTATCGTCCGGACAGCAGTTCTTTGTCCTTTGCGCAGAAAGGGGAGTTTGAGGTTAGAGTGAGTCATGATTTCCAACTTCTACGAGAGGATCGTGGGCTCGTCGCCGCCGCCCGAGCCCGAGGACCCAAAGTTCCTCTGCGTCGGGCTCTGCTGCCTCGACATCGTTCAATTGTGCAAACAGTATCCTCAGGAGGACACGGATCAGAGGTAAGTGACGTCTCCGAGATGGAGCTGTGCTGAAATTGCTCCCGTCGTCTTTTGTACTTGCTTGATATAAACAAACGAGTTTTTATCCTTGCCTGGAACTGATAACTTTGTTGTTTTAATTATGGTAAATTTGAGACTGAAAAATTTAGTGAGTAATAGTTTATTGTCTCACTGTTTAGTTAACATTAGGTTAAAAATTTTCAAAATTTTTCATTATTTTTTCCCAAATTTTGGAACTATCTGAAAAAAGTGTAAAAATATTTGTTTTTATTTATTAACAAAAGGATAAGGTAAGTGCTACTTTATGTTCATTGTATTCTTTTAAATTCATTTTATTTACATTTATAAAAGCAGTAGCCTCATGTGAACTCAGTGAAGAAAACCATTACTTATTGTTTTAAATGAAAACATATAACGATAAAATTATTTATTTATATAAATAGGATCTGTTTTATATTATTGTATTATACCTCATTGGCTTATTTACATACTTTAAAACTGTATCAAAAAGAATATTTTTTTCTTACTATTGTCTTTACTTCTTAATATTATCTTAGTAATAATCCTATATTCTATAATTTGTAATGATAAAAACTTGTTCCACAGGAGTCTCGACTTCAGGTATCAAAGAGGTGGTAATGCTTCCAATATTTGCACTATTATGTGTGAACTTGATCAACCATCTGAATTTTTGGGAATCCTCAGCAATGAACAGTTTTCTCAATTTCTTCAAGATGACATGCGTAAATACAAAGTTGATTTCTCACATTGTCCTATTGTGGAAGAAAGTGGATGTCCAACTTCAGTTGTCATATTAAGTATGAGTACAGGATCTCGAACTATAGTACACCATAATAAAAGTAATGTAGAAATTACATTGAAAGATTTTGAGAAACTTAATCTAGATGAATACTGTTGGGTTCATTTTGAGGTAGGATGAATAATATAACATTAAAATAAAAAAAGCTTGTTACTAAGGTATTGATTTTTTTGTTGACATTAGGGAAGGAATGTGTCAGAAGTTGTATTAATGATGCAACATATAGAGAATCACAATAAGTCTTTGCTTCAAAAGGAGAAAGAAGGAGCAAATGACAGCCTTGAAAATAATATTAGTCAACGCCTTCCGATTACAATCAGTGTTGAATTAGAAAAAATGAAACCTGAATTACTAGACTTATTACCTTATGCAGATATTGCATTTGTATCTAAAGACTTTGCTAAAAGTAGAGGCTATGTGAATATGAGTGAAACATTAAAGAATATAAGTCAAGATGCTAAAACAGGGTAAGATCATTACTTTATTCTAAAATCTTTGTTTATTAAATTTGTATGCAAACCTATTTTGTGAAATTTAAGTGCTTTTGAAAAATTTTCTTAAACAGAATCTTCAGCATGCAATGCAAAATTTAGGAAATTATTAAAATTAATGTCTATAATAACAAAAATCATTAAAGAAAATTGGTATACTGAAATTCTCTTTTTTTCTTTTTACAAATGATAGAATTAATATTCAATTATCAGAATAACAACAAAAAAACATTAGTAAACGAGATTAGTAAAATAATTTATTAAACTTTATTGTAAATATTTTGGATAGTTGATTAATTAAAAGATATTACTTTAAATTTTATTATATTTAATAAAATTTAAAATAAAAAAGAGTAATTTGCATCATTAAAAAACTGATTTGTATTATAAAAGTCATTTATATTATTTAATCTTAACTATTCATTTTAGAGCAACAATATTTAGTGCCTGGGCCGACAGAGGAGCAATGGCTCGAGCTTCTGATGGAACCATTGTTCAGTCCCCTGCTTTCCCACCACACAGAATCATTGATACACTTGGTGCTGGTGATACTTTCAATGCTGGAGTTCTTTATTATTTATATAATGAAAAAGTAGCGTTTAATAAAAGTGATAGTAGCAGTAGTGATCAGTCAGCTACAAATGTTGAGATCCAGCAGAATTACAATATTGAAAGTTCAGAAAAGAGTCAGACTGAATTTATCAATCGAGATGTTCTTCAATCATCCATAACATTTGGTTGTCACTTAGCTGGTGCTAAGATTGGTCTACGAGGATTTGATGGCTTAAATGCTATTTATAAGGACATTTTATGATGATTCGTTATTTATTTAGTCACTATAAATTTATATTTTATATGAACTTCATACAAGGATTGAACTTTTAGGTAAATAAGAAGCGTGTATTTTTCTGCAATTTGTCAATTGGTCTTCCATTTATTGGATGCACCAAAAAGTACAAAAAAGTTTTTCTTGTCTTTCCGCCTTAAATACTGCGCGTATACTTTTAGAAAACAATATTTTTTATAAATTTCCCCTTCTCTTCAACGTTTTTATTTACTATATATAACACTCGCCAATACGTGATATTAAGTGATAACGTCGATAAATAGTTACAAAAAAAGACACTTTGAGGATATTGCACCCACAGTTATTAAAAAATTACAAAACGAAAATGATACTATAAGGTGCGTGTGTTTGCGCTTATATATGTTGAAGTACATATACAACAAGTGATAAAATGAGTTTGATCCCTGATTATATTTTATCTTATTAAATAACTAAATTTTATTTAATTTTCGTGATGCTATTTATGCTTTTTTAATAAAGTTTAGAATACTTGTAAAAAGTAAATATTTATGAAAATTTAAAAAAATCTATAATTTTCAGATATTAAATTAAAAAAATAACTTTATCTTTTTGGTAGACTAATTTACAATTTGAAATTTTTGTTTAAATCAAGGATGAAACTCGATACTAGCGCAACGTCCTCTCTTAAGAACGACTTGTCAAACAGGAAAACAAAAAAAATACTTATCGCTTTGTCATAGGGCTAATCACAACGCGCATACAAAAGATGTAAAGTAATAATAACACACTCATCGATCGATTATAAAAAAAAAAGAAAAGAAAGTGAGCCCGGCTCCGTCATTAAAGAGTCTCTTATGTTATGCACATGTGACAGAGTCATCTTGACTCTGAGTCATCGAGACAGTTTATCATCATCGTTGTCGTCATTGACGGCACAACACTCGCGTTTCAGTCTTGTGAAAGTCTCAATGCGCTTCCGTTTGTTCTCTCGTTGTTGTTCCTCCCCTTTTTCCAATTTTACGATGCGTGCTTATCCGATGCTTTGAAAAAAACGACGAGCGTCCCGTTCACTGCACTTGCGGAATCGAAAGTTCGGCCCCGACCTGGAGCTATTTATGGCTCGCTAATCGTCGGCGGCGATTCCACTGTCCAGGAAGTCCTTGATCGCCTGGGGTGCCTTATCGGGGAAATTTCTGCAATTCCATGTATGGATATTTTAGCGTTTTACAAACTTTTTTTATTTTTTTTAAGTATATGATACATTTGTTTGATGTTGTATTGTGCGAGCAGTGTTTGGCACATGAGATGTGTCTCGAATGTTTTTCAGTGAAAGACTTTGTTCAAGTTTTGAATTTTGACTTGAATTCTCTGTGTAAAAGTTAATAAAGTTACGTTTATTATTACAAAGTTGTCATTTTTATCACATTTTAAACATTTTCTGTTTTTGAAAGTTAATTTAAATTTTCTTTTGAATAGGTAATATTCTTTATTTTAGTATTATCGTATATATTTCTTCTAGAATTACTTGTTAAAGATAGCACATGATTAATGGAAATTTTATTAAAAATTCAAGTTATTTTTGACAGTATTTCATGTCAAAGTTCAAGACCGCAAAAAAATGTCGTTGATACCTTATTAGATTAGATATATTAATATTCGTCTTTTGAAGTAATATAGAAGTGTTATTATTTTTTACGTTATCTTTTTAATTTTGAAAATAATTATCGATAAATGAGAATAAATATTTGTTCTACGTCACAATGTTTAATACATTCAATTCAAAATAATAGGTAATCAATGAAAATTGGAAAATAATTTTTAATTATCACATGCACCTGTGTAATTAACTTATGTTTGGTATTTTTCATTTATGTAATAGTGTACAAAATTGTATATAGGAACAATCCTCTGAGAAATTCTCTAAATTGAATTTTAACTCAAGTAAATGCAATGACATAAGCAGAATTCAAATTATTTACAGTAGCAATTTCAAAATTTAGACTGCGTCATTGCAACACTGTTTATAAACAAAGTACTGAATTGTAAATAAAGCAATTTCAATGCAAACCTGAGGAAATAGTTGATGCCGAGCCAGTGGCCAGGGATCGACTGATCCGGGACGTTCCTTCGCTGCGCCCTGATTATTTGAGAAGCTGCCTCTTGCGGTGTAACCATAGCCATGAGGCTCGGAAACCTGCGAAAAGGCGCGAAGTAGGAGAACGTTAACGATCGCTCGAAAAAGTAAAAAGTTTGACAGCGAACACATACACAACAATAACAACAATGAAAGTGATCTTATATAAAATGAATTTTAATCGCACCTTGCGTCCAACATTCCAGTCTGCTTGAAAAACAAGATTGTTAACATGTTGAATATGTATACGTTTTAATATTTAATATGCGTAATGTTATGTTATATTTAAATTAATGTAGATATTTAAGAAGCCCATACAGAGAATTGTATGTACATATATTTATATATTTTTATCAAATAAATGAAAATTGAATTGTACACCAGAAAATATTCTAACTTATTAATGTTGTTTTAGAAATTTTTTTAAATTTATGCAAATTTAAAAAGTTTAAAAATTACTAAAATATACTCACTTAATCTTTGGTTTTTTGCAAAGTCCAGTATCAACAATGTAAGGATAAATCGTAGTAAACTTAATGTTGGAGTTGGTTCCGCCTACTGACGTGGTTGCTCTGAGTTCTTCGCTCAATGCCTCCATAAAACCTGCAAGATAATTCAATAACATTTTTAATATTCATAAATAAATTTTTTTTTATGATTATATTCTATCTTTATTGGTCTTATTTGATAAGGAGTAATTAAATTGGAAAAAAATATTTACCGAAGGTCATAAAAATAAGATATGAAAGAAACGTCAGTTCAATCATCAATCTCTTACGATATATGAGAATTAGGCGCAATTAATTAATTACCTCGGACGGCGAATTTGGTTGCGCAATAAGGAGCCAAATTGGTTAGGCCCATGATTCCAGCCATTGACGATAACGCAACAATGTGACCGTGATTTTTAGCCAGCATGTCGGGCAGGAATGCTTGGAGCATCTATAAAGGAATTCAAATCATTTTAATTAATGATATGATAGTTAATTACATTATTCACAAATTCACTTGTCAAATGCTAATGTTCGTAAACATAAAATTTTCTATTTATGATGAATGCTTTGACTGACAAAGTTTTCTGTTTAAGGATGTTAAGGATAAATAATTATATGGAATAGTTAACAATTTTTACGTCCAGTACTACTGTGCGGAAATGCAATCCCAATATTGTAAGCTTTAAAAATCAGATATCGAAGCCAAATTGACGAAGTTAAATTATTAGTATTATTATATTTTGCTTCGATTGCTGATTCTTAAAGCTTATAACATTCGGATTCTATTTTCGTACATACGTACTGGACGGAAAAATCTTTAACTATTCCATAATATAATGATTTATCGCAGTTTGAAAGCTAAAAACTAACTTTTGGAAGGGACGACATAGCCGTAACATCCTTAAATATATATATGAGTCGTACTATTTTGTCAACGTTAATATTTTAGCTTACAAAAATGATGATCGTATTTTGTTACTTATTCTACAATTGCGGTAAAAAAAAGAATAATATTTGTGTCTTTAACGTTTATAAATTAGAAACAACGCGAGTTTAATAAAAAAAGCACTAAAAAAGTTCTCTTTTTGATTGTAGCAAAATTGTTAAAGCATTTAGAACAGTGTCTGCATAAAAATCATCAAATTTTCAACCACAACAGAAGCCATTCAAATAATTTAGGCCTGCGAACCAAGTTAATTTTTCATGCTTATCACGCAATCGTACTAACCCAGAAGTGAGCCATGATGTTGATGTCGAACATCTTTTGGATCTCCTCAGCGCTGTGCTCGAGGAAGGGCCGGCATGGCATAATGCCAGCGTTGTTCACGAGGATCGTCACCGTGCCCACTTCCTTCTTGACGCGCTCCGCGACTTGTAGCACGTTGTCCCTCTGCGACACGTCGCATCTTTGAAAACAAAGAAATCCATTCTTTTAAAATAGAACATAATTTTTCGTGGCGAAACTTTCAAGTATATTTAGGTACTTTTTAGAAGCAACACCGAGTAAACGTGCACAAAACAACAACGTCATTCATAGAGTAACATCGGCCATTTCATAAATATAAGTGTAACTTACCAGTCACTTTTTTTAACTATATCATTTATTTGTCCCTACTGATCCTCATTTTTAGTAAATACTTAAATTTAATTTAATAAAACAAAGTATTTAAACAAACCGACATCTATTAGTATGTTTAAACATATTAGATATAGAATTTCAGATGTTTTCAGTTTTTTGCGATAAATTCTTTATCCTATTATTGACATTGTAGATAACCTTGAACCTCCATTCAAGTATATTCGTAGGTAATGACCCACAAAGTCTACGATAGTATAATTAATGTAACTTACGTATTTATTATTCGGAATTTTTTATGTGCCCTTTTTTCAAATATGTGTTTGACAAAATAATTTACAGATTGGTCTTTAACTTCACAGCTCATGTTATTAAAAAATAACAATAAATCTTAGCCTTCAAATTTAATGTTAAATTTATTCTTATTATTTGCATACAAAATATTGCATTTGATTAAAACCAAAGAATACGTGTTTTATATTAATATGAATGGATGTGTAATATATTGAATTTAAATCGTTGAACAAGGTCAATATGAAGAAGTCATTATATTTATATTAAAACTCAATAAGTATTTTCTAATCTCTGATCTAATACGAATTTCGGTGAATCTAAACTTAAGATCCTCTCTAAAATGCATTTATAAATATGTAGATTTCCAAGGTTTTACTTGAGTACTATAGTAGACTTTAAATATTTAACATGCTTTTAAAATGATTGGTTTATTGTAAAACTTTTACTATATTTACACCAGAGATCGGCATTATTCGTTCGCAAAATTTTATTCGAATAAAATTTTACGCACGAATAATACCGATCTCTGATTTACACTATCATCAAGCAATGTTATAATTATGACAATATTATTATTATTATTCTGTGTAATAAAAAGTAATATAATTTTTGATGATTTGTTTATAACCATTCTGTGAATTATCTTAGACTGACCATCATTAAATCAGCAAAAAGTAATCAAGTGTAATCTAACTGACAAGAATGATCTTATATTTCTAAAATTCTAACTTTCTTTTAATTTTGACTTTTCTCCAATTGTTCACAGCAACAAAATTGTTCGTCTTTTATATAAATACACGCTGAAATTGAGCCCGTTTAACGTCATCTCTAAAAGTTGTAATCCATGTCCGTTCCGTGAATAGAAAAATACGAAGCCAAACAAAAACGACGCGCATCATTACCATAAAATCGTTGCCGGCTGAACGTCGAGCAACCTGACACTCGTTCTAAAAAAAAAAGAGGAAAGAAGATTGAAGAATACTCACTTATAGCTGTGAGCTGCGGCGCCTCCCATATTCTTGATTTCGTTGACCGTCTCCTCGTTGCCGGCCTCGTTGATGTCCCAGCAGACGACCGTGGCCCCCAAGGAGGCATACTTTAAGGCCAGCTCCTTTCCAATGCCGTGACCCGCCCCGGTGACCTGTTGCGCGCAGCGCGTGAACAGAAGCAAAAAAGACGGCGCGTTAGCGTGCTGATTACTCTCGCTCGCGCGCTCTGCTCTCTTTTCGCCGCCATAGCAGCGTGTATAAACGAAATCGAAAGTTCGCCGAGCGGGGGACCGGTTATAACACTTTTCACCGGCAACTTTGTCGCAGCTTGATTTCGGTTTCAACGCATTTTCCTTCGTAATCTTTGTTCCTCTCGTTTTTGTTATTTTACATTTTTCGATTTATGAAAAGTTTTGTTTATTCGACATGAAACTTTAACATATATAAGATTAATATAAAAATTACAACAATTAGGAACAAATTACATTCGAAAAGAGAAGAATGTTTCCAGCTTGGACAGTATTGACGTTACATACGAGAGCTATTTTTTAAAATAAAGCCGAGCAGTTGCATAATGTGGTTTATATTCAAAGTATGTTTTTACATTTGTGCTTTATTTTAACTACATTACAATTTTTCTGATAATCTTTCTAATTTAATTATAATATATATTTTGTTATTAAATAATTATTATATGTAAAATAATATTTATGGAAATGCGAAAAATTCATCCTTTGCTTTATAAACGATTCACTTTTATTCAAACAAGGTTCAAATTGGTTGTATATATTGATCCGTATGCTTTCAAATATAAAGCTGGGGCTATAAGCTGATTGAAGCTTTGAGTATATCTAATATTTTTGATTTAAATGTTTAATAAATAATTTAAGCAAGCAACTTGATTCGGCTTATAAGAAAAGTGTAATAATTCAACTAATATAAAAGAAAACAGTACTGTAACGATAAAGCTAGGATAAATTTTTAAGACAATCTCATAATTGTTACTGCGATATTGACATCAAGTATATCACAATGTAAAGTAAAAACCGAGTAACCGTCGAAATCACAATCAAACCAGGCAACCCGCGTTCGCCTGAAAAGCAGGCCATGCAGCTCCGCGCGAGACCGCAAGCACATCACGCAGAATATATCGAGTCTCGCGATCGCGAATATTTTATGAGGCTGCGGAGGGAATCTATACGGGAGCGAGAGAACCCGTCCGTTGCACCGGTATACGCTCGCTCCGGCCAATGACGTGCGGCTTATTATTAAGTGAACGATTTTATTGAGTATAAGCTATAAGTAAATTTGCCGCGCGCGGGCCGCGCGGGTCGATATCCTACTCTCGCTTACCAGCACGATCTCACCGGCGACGCTCTTCTCGTCCACGGGGAAGAAGAATCGATAGACACCCTCGAAGATGTAGTAGAGCACCTTCAGCAATAGCAGCAGCACGTCCGCTATCACCAGGGCCCCGTTGTACGCCTTCACCATGGCTGTCCTGAAACGTTACAAATTGTTGCCGACTTTATTATTTTTATTCTTGTACAGTTGAGAGTGCGGGTCCGATAACCTTGAGCTGGTCGAGAAATATCGCTTTTTTTAACTCTAATTTCAATTTGACTGTTTGCCATTACGTTCCCTATTTAAATCATTAGGTTAGCTATACAATAAAATAAGTGCGTAGTTTGGTTTTCAAACTTGAAATCTTATCGCACAAAAATAGATTAGTTGTAGTCTAAACTTCTCTTGTACATAAATCCTTTCCTGCTATTGGAGATAAGTGTACTAATATAACATGAATGCTTGAAAAACGATAACGATTGTCAGATAGCTCAATGTTGATATTAGATAATTCTGCAAAAATGTAAAGTAACTGAAATGTTGAGTGACAAGCGTCTCAATCTTCAAATGGGAGAATGCAATTTATTTCTGGCTGCTACTGGCAAACATATTATAGGTCAAAACAGTTGCAGCCTCCGGTAAAAACTGTGCGAGTGTCCGAGTTTCGAGGCTCGTGATGTTTGAGGGGGAAGGTATGTTGTACTACCGAAGACACCGGTAGAAACTGCCTCGATCTACAATCGTATTCACGAGGAGTAATGATTACATTTACTTTTCGTTTTAGTTTTCATTTGATGCAAATTATCGTAATATTGGACCGCGTAATAATCGATTCCGTTACCGTGTAATAGATGGAAACATTCTTTTACCATAATCATGTACAATTTATATTTTTATGTTATAATTATTCAATATTAGTATTAGTAATTTAAATTTAAAAAAAAAATCGCTTCCCTATAGATTACGTAATTGCATTGGCAAAGGTGAGTTAAAAGATGATAATAATACAATCATCGTACAACAATTTCATTATAAGTTGAGATATTTGTATACTGTAGAAATAAAAAAGGAATCACCGCGGTATTTTCCTTCTGACCTATTTTTTTTGTCAAGTTGGCCAATAACCCCTTTTTGCTCACGAAAAAAAATTGAAATAAAATAAATGAAACTCTGAAATTACGTCAGGCAGAATGCAATATGCAAGGACAATGCAATGTGTTGCAAGGATCATTCGTTGCTGGATCAAGGCAGTCGAGATCAAGTATACCATCTTATAAGGTGACAAGCGCATTTAAGAAAATGCAGCTTGCATTTTTTTAGTATCTTGGGTAACATCACACTGGGACATTGCAGCAACTTTGTTAATTATTAGCCATCGATATCGTATGACAAAACCTAACGAACATGTTTAAAAAATTAAATGAACACTATATTTGTTTAGAAATCATCAGAATTTTATCAACAGCGTAAAAATATACACAATTCTGTTTTATAGAAGAAATTTGACCCATAGCAGTTGCCCGCTTAAAGCCAAGGGGGTTGCGCAAAATTCTGTTTCGAAAGTCGTTTCGCTATTTGCCAATGTGCATTCTACTGGTCCAAATGCCGATCAAACTGCTTTTTCCCAACAAACCGATTCAATGAAAATGTGTTCACCTCCTTGCAGTTATGGAGTTTTTATATTATATTCCTGTACTTTGGATAGAAATTCGATGTATAAGATGGGTGACTTTCACTGTAAATTTCTAACTGCACGTTATTTTCATTACCGTAAAAGATAATCTTATACGTGTTCTAAGTGATTAATATAAAGACATAAGTTATGACTTATAAATACAAATAACTTTTGATCATTTGTGATGAGTATCATCATAATAATGTTTTATTTGGATATTCCCTCGTCATTTTATTTTACTTCCAGTTGTAATTTCAGACCACCCGCGTGAGAAAAATATTAGTTTTATATTCGTAGATGTTAATTGTGCCTGCAATGTACAATTTTTAAACCATGGACGAGTGCATACTCTACAAAATTTAAAATTCAAATAAAGAGTATGAGTAGTTGCGGTGACGTTTTTTTGAATCTTTGCTTTTTTATGTAATTAACACATTAGGTTGAATGAATGTCACCGTATGCTGTGCAAATATTGACTGAATCTGTTTACTTTGAAAATAGAGTATAAAATATCTGTGTAACTTACTTAAATGCTCATCATTTTGCTGTTTGCGATATGCATATATTCTTTTAATGTTGGTAATTGGCATTATAATTGAGACATAATTCAAATTTAGTCATTTAGAAATATTTGTTAATACATATTTCGTGTTATTATAGATAAGAAATGAATTATACATGAATCGACATCTGGCATCATTAAACGATTTTTTAATTTTGATAATATTATACCTATATAGTTTTTTTTTACAATCTGTACAGACAAAAACAAATTTATAATTTTATTAAACTACTTATTAGTTTCGACTTTTGTATCAAGAGAAAAGATCTTATTATACTCCATTCTAAGAACAATTGAGCTTGAAACCAACAACGCCTATATTCAATATGATACGTACAATTATTTAATTTAAAGAAACTTATCATAATATTTATAACTAATTTTCACGTA
Organism: Torymus sinensis; assembly: GCA_030522985.1. NCBI lineage: Eukaryota > Metazoa > Arthropoda > Insecta > Hymenoptera > Torymidae > Torymus > Torymus sinensis. The sequence continues at coordinate 4,652 of JAPYZP010001612.1, read as the reverse complement.
AATAAGCAGTCAAACGCATTCCCTGAACCCAATTTTCGCACCGCCGCATCATATAACATTCCTTTCGCCTGCACTCTGCTCCTATACTCTCTATTTCTCCGTGATAACGCGTCGCTGCATGTCGACAACGCAGAAAATTGTCCGATAAGACAAAAAGCAAATAAGTACATACAAACTCGCCGGCACGCAACGCGGCAAAAACAATAACGCGGAAATTTAGCGCTTGGTACACAGTGCCGGCGCACATGAGTAGCCAGGTCAGCTGTATACGCGCGCGTTGCGTTGCGTAATGTACGTCTACGCTCAATTGGCTTTAATGGCAATATGCGCGCGATGCCCCCGAGCACTTGCACCTATTTCGGTGCAATGAGTTTTTCGAATTTATCTCATAAGTGCGCGAGCTCGCGCTCGTTTGTTGCCCGCACGACAACGACGACGACGACGACAATCATGACGATAATGATGCTTCTCGAAAACTGTCACGTAGGTCGGCGCTTTTATCGTGGATTTTCTAAATATTTCGAACGTTATCGGTAGCAGCGTTAGCTAATGCCCTCGAGACTCTGTTGCCTTATATGAACATCGATGAAGATTAGAGGTATTGCTAAAATTAGATATGGACGTGAGCTGGCTATCTTATAGAGGAGCTCGTAGCAGGATCAAAATTCGTGTGTGGTTTAACATATATTAGAGGATTTGTTTAGATACTTTGCCGAGAAAGATTCGTTATTAAAAATCATGATGATTCATTACCAATCTGAAAAGCACTCAAATTTTTGTTAACTACAATGTCATTATAGTGAACATTTCTACTATAAAAATTACACCAAGTAACACAAAAGATAGGATAATTTACTATTATCAGTTACCGTGAGCTTGAAAAAATAAAGATTTGTATATGGCAAAATCAGGTAGTATATATTTCATGTTATATTTAAATGATGATTGTTGACGGGACTAGACACTCTTTGATAGTTTGATTTTAAAGAAATATTGAAATCATGAAATATTGAAATGTTGAAAGAATTAATCAATGTTTGCATATTGCGTAAATGCACAGAGTAATCAGATAATATAAAAGAATTCAGAGATTATGCACAGAGAAAAGTCAAATTAGTATAACAGAACTCAACAGTCTGAAATGGCTGTGAGGCATCGCCGAAATTCCGTTGGTCAAAACTTTAACACAGCGGTCAATTTATAAGAGCAGAGTTTTACACAACGCAGTAAAAAAAAACATGGCGAGCAAAAAGTGCGGATGAATAGTTCCGATAATCATCCGCGCACGACTGGCCTTGAGCGAGCGAGAGAGACAGGAAGACTGAATAAGAAGACACGAAACGAGTTTCGATCGTCGCTGGGCAGCTGCCAATTTTAGAATTCCAACGAGAATTCGCGCGATTAAGTATTTGTAAACAGCTCGACGGGAGCCGGCGTGAACGGCGTAGCGCTCGCACCGCCGCGGATACGTGCCGAGTTTTTAACTCGCTGTTGTGGATGTTAAATTTTCGCTTTGGTAATATAAAGCTGATGGATTTTCACGTTGTTTGATGTTTATATTCCGAACGAGGATGTTTGGATTTCCGTGTTTGTACATACAGCCTGACTACAAATTAGCATAAGTATAGGTGTTTCGCGGCGACCGAATTGATTAATTTTAGAATCACTCAAGGTAGTCTTTAAAACCGGTTTTAACATTTATACGAACGGATTTGAACTAACGGCTTGAAGGAAAAACAGTTCGAATATATATAATAATAAAATTAAAAATATTGTCTTTTCCTTCAAAAGGTTATAAGAAACTCATGTTGAATTTGAAATCATTATTTAAATTAAGACTTACAAGAGGACTGAGTGTTTTTGTTGTCAAATTAACTTATTTTAATTTAATTTTTTTCAACAAAGGAAAAAACTAGTTTTTTTTTTATTGTGTAACAAAGGTATAAATGTTAATCCTCGTATAAATGTTAATCCTCCTGTATAGTATGTTAAGAATTTATAATTAATAGCCAGTAATCGCCCAGTTTTTTTTTTCTAAAAAATAATAGTGCAAAAACTGGAACAAAATGTCGTATGAAACGTGACTCATTTTATGCGTCTTTGAACGTCCTTAAAACTTTTCCATGCAGTGATTTATGTAATTTTAGATTCGATTTTTATCGTACAGATTTTAGAAGATATTATGTGTAAAAGAAGAAAAAATTCTTACTTGTTGTACGTTTGTACGTGGTCAAACATAAGTCATATAATAAGCATGTACGTTTATCAATGAGTTATACCGTACTATAAAAACGCCTAAGATTTAATGAGTTACAGTACCAGATCGTTATATTATCACGATAAACTTACATCAATGCAATAAGGGAAAATTTCATGTACTAGTTGAAACGAGTTTAATTTGATGAATATTCGTTTTATTTTATAATAAGTAGTCATGATTTTAGCCTAATGGTGCAAAATTATAATTAAAAATTGTCTAATGGTTCATAAAATTAGTACCTATTTTAACGTACATTCTCAGAAATACCTCTTCGGTATTCTAACACACTTTGTTGTACTTTAGTATAGGTACCCACCATTTATGGTCACTCTTGGATTGTTTGCATTACATTGGTTAATTGAATTTTTATGTGTGTACTTAAAAAGTAATACTCTAAAATCAATCAGTTTTAAAAAGTTGTGCATTTTGTGGATGGGATGTCAATGTTTTGAAATTTTCATGAAGTTGTGAAAATTCTTGAACAAACAATATGACTTTTTGTAAGAGATATAAAGTCATCGTGATATCATTTTATGGGAGCTTTCAAAAATACAGCTACACCTCTTTCGCGGAAACCTTCAAGATTCTTATACGCACTTAAATTTTTATTTTACAATCATCTTTTTTATTTCTAAACAAATCTTTATATGCATCTTTGATTACCATATTTTCAATTTATCCTTGTAATTAACTTCAAGGATATATCTCTCATGATACCTTTTTATAAAACTGAATTTAAGATATTATTTTTGTATGAAAAATATATGTTAATTTGTCATTTGTGAGTCAATGTAAAACACTTTTTAAGCTTTACATAAAATACTTAGTTTGACTAAAATATGACTACATTTTGTACTTAGAAGAGAAGTAATCTACACATGAAAATTCATCTTTAGTCATTCAAAAAATAACTAAACATTACAGTAAAGCTTCAATGACCAAAGGTGATTTAACCACATTTTTGCCTTAACGAACTTGTTTGCAAGACTGTACAGCCGTAAGAGGAGTTTAACGAAAGTGAATGGAGATGATGTGGTTTATACGTCGATATACTTTCGAGACACATGTCGTTTGCGCGCACTGTGCCGTGCTTGGCGCCAGTCTTGCGGTACCGTAACGCGCCTTTTACTTTTTCAAGAACGATTATTCCGATGTCGCGATTTTCCTTTTTCGTACTTACTACCGTATACGCGAATGCATACCCGTGAATTTTTCACTTTCGCTCATCCTCTGGGCATCGCAGTGTAGATAGTAAGTCAAATTGTTTGTTGTCTCTGCGCAGTAAAGACGATTTATGGCAAATTTGCTTTTAATGGCTATGGTTTGAACGATGATTGATTCATTTTAAAATCAATTATTATTAAAATTATGTAGATTTAATGATAATATTATTATTTGAGTGACATCTTACTGATCAAAAAATTAAGAAAACTACGTTTCATTTTAGTACTTTCTGAATTTTAAACTTTTACTCTTAAGAGTATCATATATCATTTGAATTTTTCATTTTGATCGAAAATATTTAATATAATGTTTAATCATAACAAAATAGAAGTTAGAAAGTTTTTGAATTAATTAAATTTTGATAACTGATATACGTATCTTAACTGTTAATTAATTTTAACATAGATTTGATGATTTAATTTATAATTTGCATGTATAAATTCTCAATAATTTTGTAGATTCATGATTCATTTTCTGACATTACACAATATATATGACAACTTATACAATATATAGATATAAGAAAATATTTACAAAACACCTTGCTTTTATTTGTTCATAAATTTGCGAAATTAAATGATAGTATTTACTATCTTAATAGGTAATAGCAAAAGTAAACATATTTAAAAGATCCATATATGGGTTTGCTTGAAATTATTTTTGATTATTTAATTTAATTTCAGATATATATTAAAAAAAGGTTACAGTCATTTTACTTAGGAAGAATAACACACTATGTGCGTCATGTATAAAGAATGCTCACAAATCTTTATGAATGGTCTAAAGAGTAGAGAGCAAAATAAAACATTGACTGGATTATAAAAAAGATGCGAGGTCTCAAACAATAATTGTATGTAATCAGTTAAATTAATTAGGAATTCTAACTTCGTTTGATATTCTGGATTCAAAAAGATAGACGAAATATGTTTATTAAATTAGTAATACCTGTAATTTGTTTAATATAACTACATTAAAGTATGTTATAATCAAAATTGAAAAAGGCATTTTTCGTTATAAGATGTTATTACAATTTTTAATGAAAAAAAAAGGATTTATTGTTTTCTGATCAGGCGATTTTAGCAATATTTTCTAAGAATCTTTAATTCTATTTTTAATGTTTTTTTTCTTATTATGAAGTTTTTCGAATCTGATGATAAAATTATTATCT
>JAPYZP010001611.1:0-15905 GCA_030522985.1 Torymus sinensis | reverse complement strand
CCTACTTCTTAACTCACGAAAGACATACATTTGAATAAACGCGGGAACACACGCGGCAAACCACATCTTGCGCGCGGCCTTGAAACCTATAGCTCTGTCCTATAATATCGATTTTCCTACAATACACATTCGTACATACATAACGCCGACCAATGAGCGCTAAAGCATACATGTGCACTCTCTCTCTCTCTCTCTCTCTCTCTCTCTCTCTCTCTCGCTCTCTCTCTCTATCTCGCTCTCTCTCCCATATGGTTGTGTACGTAAGACCGTGAGACCGCAGGCTGAACGCGAACAGAAGCTCTGCAGTTGTCGCATACTGCTCCCGGAGCGCCGATCAGCTGCTGTTCTATTGGGACTTTAAAGTGTCAAAATAATGCCTGCCCCCATCGCCTACCTGACACGCAAGGAGTCGATCTCCTCCTGCCACAGACTTCACAGGTTCGTGTCATATTTTTAGTTATAATTTTCTTATTCTATTGCGCGCGCGGGTGAACCGGTGCGCGAATCAACCCGCTTATTTGTTGTGTTTCTGTAGCACGGTTTATGTAACGAACCTGTTGAGCAACACTTGTTGATTAATCTCGCATGCATTCCTGCACCGCTTTTCACTTATGAAAGTGCTATAATTCTGCTATAAGTAATTGTTAATTGAATGATTGATTCCGGTTTTAATTGTTAATTTCTTCCTTTTTTTTTTTTGTAGCCCGCAACTTAGCGACGAAGAGAACAAAAATATTTACGGAAAATGCAACAACTTTTGGGGTCATGGACATAACTACACTGGTAATTTGTTACGTCTTTATAATAATGTGTTACAAATTGAGTTTATAAATTGTTCATTGTAAAAAAAAAAAATTCTTTTATATTTCAGTTGAGGTAACAGTGCGCGGTCCTGTGGATCCAAAAACTGGAATGGTAATGAACATTTCTGACTTGAAAGTTTACATGAAAAAAATTTTGATGGACGAACTTGACCATAAGAATTTAGACAAAGACGTTCCGTATTTTAAAAACGTCGTGTCTACTACTGAAAACGTAGCCATTTACGTTTTCGATGAAATTAAAAAGCTGTTGCCAACGCCCGAACTTCTTTACGAAGTAAAGATTTATGAAACTGACAATAATATTGTCATTTACAGAGGAGAATCAGCATAATTTTATGTTTGAAGTTTTATATAACTAACATTCCAGTATATGCAATCGCGCAAAACGAATTTTTAATTAAAAAATATAATAATGCTGTGATAAATTTAAATCCATGACAAACAACTTATGCATTTATAATTTGTTACATAATCCACTGAATTATTGTTAAACCTATTTTTTTAAAAGTTGTAAAATTTTAACAGCGTTGTACCGAAGGTATTTTAATAAATCGTTTATCTTTTACAATATGCAAATCATTTGCAACTATTTATTTTATAAAAGCCTATTATGTAAGTAATCTTAGTCGCCGTGTCTTTGAATAAATTTTTAGAATAATACGTGACCCGAATAAAATTTTGCAAAAACGCAAAATGATTTGTAAGACATTTTACTCTGTTTTATTTAAAAATGTTTTGAAATGTAACAAAACATCGTAAAAATACGAATTATAAAATTTAGAATAAAATTACGTTGTTTTTAAAGCCCATAGCTCTATTGGCTTTATTAAGCGTGCTACTACCGAATTTTCTAATCTCGTCGTTTTCACTCATCTGCGCTCATCCTACAATAGTTTTGACTAACATACTTTATTGCAGTTAAATGTGGTTCCCTTTTAACAATATGATCCCTTTCAATCACGACTTTTTTCTGATATAGCAGCCTATACTACAATATCCCCAATATAAAATCACTTCATCACTACCACGACTGCCTATTGTAACAAATAACAACCTACTTATTTGTAACCAGGCACGTCATATTCACTACGCAATCATAGAAAGTTTAACGAGAGTATCAGCCGTTTGAACTTTGAATTTTACTCTATCATAAATAGATTTAAGAGATTATTGCCAGAATCTCTGTACTTTGTTCAAATCTGCTTCACCGTCTTTAACAACGATCATTTACGAAATTCTGTACAAGCGCTTTTACATTTTCACCATCACCATAATTGTTATCTCGCTTCACGAGTATCTTTCTTTTTTTTATATATAATTTTTGTGCAATTTTTCCGTTATTTAATCATGTAAAGGGTTCATGCCCGTTTAAGATTTAATATTTAATAAACAAATTTTTTCATCACATTATAAACATTTTTATTCGATAAATAATATTCTAAAATATGGTGTACATGAAGTAAAAACTGTCATGGTAAAAATTTCGATAATAAAATAATTATTTTTAAAAGTTCACATCTAAATGCATGATTATATTCACCATTGATATTATAGTGTAAGACAACAACGCTCGATAGTTGATATTTTGAATATGTAATATGAAAAATGAACTTTGACAAAGCTCGATTATTATTAAAATTGAATATTTCAATATTAATTACAATATAAATAAAGATCTTCCCGCACCGAAGTATGTTTCTTAGTATAGCACTTAAGATTTCTAGTGCTAACCATATACTCTTTAAAATTTATATACTTTTTTACAAATAACTAATAATAATATATATGCATAAGTATCACAAATACTTTGAGTATATTTTTCCATGGTAAATAAGTTTACTGTCTAATTCAGTACAGCATATAAGTGGTATTAATTTGATTAATACATTTGGTATCTAATGTTGTTTTCTTTGATGTAGTCACAGATTTCGTTCTTCCCATACAGTATATTAAGTATTTCTGGTATAATCTTTTATATTAATGTATTCACTTACATTACCTATTCTTTGTCATTGTAATAAATATTAAATACTCAACTCAGTCTCAATTGCACCATTCACTGCTAATACTCTTTAGAATATTAATTAATCATCAGCCTTCCCATTGTTTTAATTAAGTGAGATAAAAAAACAGAGTCTTTATATGTTGGTATTAGTATCAACTTTGATGTAACTCTTGATTGTGACATATGGAATGCCAAGCTCAAAGTCATCTCTTGGCCAATACCTTAGCACTGGAGATTGTTGAGGTCGTTCATCCTTGACCGAAAAGTAAGCAAATAAAACTGCTGCTGTATAACTTGCAATAAAGATAAAAAGGTGCCATAGGGCATGCAAATAGGGAAAATTCAAGTTGAGCCATGTATCACAAAATAATCTATCATTTAACCAACATGTAACTGCTAAAATCCATACTGCTCCACAACGAAGTCCTAATCGATAAACTCTGGCACACTTTGTTCTGTAAAAATTATATTACAATTATTAATTAATTTTAAATGTTATTTATATTTTTATAACTTATTATTTATGATGATATTTGGAAATGTTATAAAAATGATTCACTTTTAATTTAAAATGAATTACCTCTTAAGTTCAAGAATCATAAATGCAAAAGCTGGTATTCCAAGAGTCATTAATGCAAAGGCATTTATTGCTGGATGAAATGTTGCCAAAACAGTGGCAAATAATGTTGGTATGGTCACAAAGAGTGAAAACCTTCTGCGGTTATTTTTAGCCACAGCAGGAAAGTACCTTCGTGGAAAAAACATACAGAAACCAGCCATGTAGACCCATAATATTGTCAGTTCATCAAGAAGTTGACCTAGAAAAGAAAAAAATAAATCAATTCTCTTATATGTTAATAAAAAAAGTAACTTGTTTAATAAATAATTCAGTGATATAATGATTCTTACCAACTAAAGAGAGGGTAGCATGAAAATAGGCACTACTAATGCCAACTACCATCATCAGAGACCATATGACATGAATTCCAGGATTCACAAATCTACCATAATCTTTAAAAAGATGCATAAGTATTGGTGGCATTAGGAGGAAGACAACATTACTCAGCTGTAAATAAAAATAAAAATTTAGATAAAAAAATAGAAATTATCAAAATTCTATAATCAAGCAATCAGTTTGAATTTGAAAAACAAAGTAAAGGAACTCTTATCAGTTTATGCTACACAACCATTGATGTTTGTAACTAATCTTACAGCCTAAGATTATTTCATAATACCTTGATAATAGAGAAAAATACAAAGTAAACATAGTTACTGATTATAATGAGTACCAACAAATTCTTAAATACTACACTCTATTTGATGAATGATAAATGTGACTACAATCTTTAGCCAAGTAGTCATGAATATTTCGAAAACAATCTAAAACTAATTTGAACAAGAAACAGTATTCATTGTAAACAATATTTCCTACACTCCAATATTATCAAAAAAATTTCCAATTCAAATCTGGATCATATCAATTTAAGAATATACAACGAGAAAAAAATATTTCGTACTAGCTGTCAAACATATGCGCTCCAAAATTTATTTACTAAGAAATTGCGTTACGATTCCCGCAACTTAAAACAACGACCTCCCACGACTGCTGTCGCTTCCTCATGTATAATCTCTCTCTCTCTCTCTCCGTATTACCTACTCAGCTCCTCGCCAAAAACGTATCATCATCTACTTAACATCATATAAAACAAACAAAGCTGTTCCACACGCTTCTAGGACAAAGGAAAATCACAATCTCCCTATTTTATACTCACAGTATTCATGAACTCGGCGATGCTGGGCGAGATGCTGTAATTGCCCTCGCACCAGTCGATGGGCGAGCTACCCGCCTCGAAGGGCTTCCACATCTCGACCCACGGCTGCTTTCCTTTGTCAGGGTGAGTGCTACTGCTGCTGTTTTTCCGCGCCGTTCTCCAGCGACACGCGCGCGTTCACTACTGTCGATGAGTAAGACCAACGACGACGCTAAGCTGCTGCTGCTGTCGAACTGCTGCTGGCGGTAGGAATCGTACTGCCACCGTCGCGCTTTGTTTGAGCGGCGAAATCATGCCGCGCGCGAGCGATAAAAGTATCTCGTCGACGACGCACACGCAGTATTATGCGTTGCGCTTGCGCGTTGGTTGTATACAATGTATACTGCTACGCGGTTTATCGCAGATTATCGACGATGACACACACTGCTCTGTATGTAGGATTGATGGGTTGTAAAAGGGTGGGGGTGAGAGAGAGGCCAAACTTTTAAATCGCAAGGGGAGGGAGCCTGTATAGAGTCAGCTGTTTCGGTGCTGCTGCACTCGCGAGACAATGACCGCGGGGGTTCGCGATAATATAGGCTGGAGGTACTAGGGGAGAAAGGAATCCTTCCAGCGAGTTCTATGGGGACTAGGAACTTTTTTACCGCAGTATAGCTGGGGATTTTTGGGAGATACGGCGCTACCTTGGTTTTCTTGAATTTTTATAATGCATTTTATTATGTTACTTAATTATATATATTAATGGTCGTTATTTAGGTACGTCAAAATTGAAAGTACGAGAATAAAGGGAAAAAATCAATGAAATTTCCGTAGCAGAATGTTTTTTCTTTTCGCGACGAGTTTTTTGCCATTGAAAGATGTTTTCGGTTGTGTATTGATTTTAATGCGCAAAAAAAGGCGCATGAATCACGAAGTAACTGTAAAAGAGGATGACGCAAAGTAACTCGTTTTGAATTGGATACTACAATAACAGGTTAATTGTTTTTTATACAAAACCCATTACTACAGAACATAATTGGATGTTTTTTTGTTTTGTTGTAATGAAAGTTATGTAATTTTTATCTTCAAAAAATAAAGAATCCTTATGCAGCATGACAGCTGAAAAATTGTCTTAAAAATAAAAAAATAAAATTAATTGTTAATGTACATTATAAATAATTTTCTTAATAAATTAAGTAAACTATCATTATAATTATTACTTAATAAATACAACTAAGGTTGCTGCAATATGAGAAATATAAAATTCCAAATCATTTCTGTATTTTTGAATAATGAATTTACTATACGACCTAATCAAAACATGTGGAACTTGTATTTTTTTTGTATAGGTATGGGAGACCATTCGCAACATTTACCGCGCGTCCCGCCTATATGCGCTTTCTTCGTTTATTTTTTAATGGCAACACTGCGTCAAAATCATCGCACGTACTATACATTTACTATATATATATATATATATATATATATATATATATATATGTGTGACTTTCACATGTCCCGAGGTTTCCCAGCCTCACTACACTACAGTTGACATAGGCTGGCCAATGAGGGTTCGTCTTCCAGTTCAAATTTTCGAGCCGGTTGCGTCCGTTTGAAACAGCCAGAAGCGGTTGCTGTTGCTAATACGCTGACATTCGGGTATTTTCTGTTCGCGTGTCGAGGCGTTCGCGGCCTTCGCCAAAGACGAAGAAGAAGAAAAAGAAGAAAAGAAAAATATAAAAGACCCAACGGACTCCTCTTCGTTTTTATCGTTAATTATCGTCAAGCTGCCATCGTGGGTTCGTACATTGCAAAATCATCTGAGGAGTCGGAAAATGGTAAGTGTTTAGGTAGTTATCAAAGAATGCGTCCAACCCTCGTTGTCGCCCCGTGCAACATTTTCAAAATGCAGTTTCTGAAAGGACTTTGCTTCGACTTGTGGATGTAGTTTTTCGTAGTTAAAATATTTTGGATGATGGTATTTAGAGTTTTGTTTATTTGAGGCGCGTAATGAATGGTTAATCTTGTATTAGAAAACGTTGTAAACAAGGAGCGCTGTAATTATCACATTGTTTGGAAATCGGCTGTTCCTTTAAATATGTTAAAGGCGTCTCCATTTTACTGGATTCGTGCATCATGTCAGATTTAAATAGAATGTACAAAAACACGCATTATCGTTTTGTTACAAATCGTAAAAATTAGCGAGTTTAATAATTATATTAATCATACAAAAAATGTTAAAGGCTATACTATAAAAAATATTTTCTAGTAAAATTTATTAAATAATCCCGATTCTACATATATAAAATTTTTTAAACAAATTTTAAATAAAAAAATCTTAGTATATTATTAAGAAAAGAACTAAATGCTACTTTTTCATTTATTTATTTATACTTATGCAAATAATAAATATTTTTTCAGATTATGTAGATTCGTCTGATGAAAAAACAAAGGTGAAAGATAAAACAATGAGTCAAACAAATCAGCAAGGTAATTCGGAGGAACAGTCTCTTTCTAATTCATTGGTATTGAAAAAAAATTCAACAAGCTCCATGGATGACCTAGATGCACCTCAGTGGGCAGATTTTATTGCACCCAGTCCTCAGATATCTGTGGACGATTACTTTTTACGTAAGCATGAAAAGCATGAATATAGAGACAAAATAAACTTGGTGGATTCAGATTCGCCTTTACCAGTGATAAAGGAAACTCATGGAAAACAGGTAAAACAGGTATTAAATGTAAGTACGTTTTCACATGACAATACAATGAAGACTCCAGTAAGGCCAGGAGGTGCAAAAGGCAGTTCAAGTAGTAGGAAAAATAATGTGAAGGAAACTACTTATGAAAATGTATTAATGGAAGCAATGAATAATTTGCAGTTATCATTTAAAAAAATACCTGGAGAAAAATCATTCAATAAGTCATGTTTAATAGATTCACCTACATACAAAACACCAGTCAAAAGAGTTACCAGATCTATGTGTGCACAAGCAGCTAACACTCCTCAACACAATCGACATGAATCTCATAATATTTCAATGCAAAAAGAAAAGTCTGTCAAATTTAGTAAGCATGAAGATGATGCAGAAGATAAAGAAAATCTCAATGATGAAAAATACAAAAAACCAGTTGATACATTTGAGCATAATCACGAATATAATCGTGAATGTATTAATAATCAGGAACATGAAATTTCAGTAAATACATATGAAAATGAACATATCAGGGAAGATGACATAGAAGAGTTTTACAGTCCAAGTTCAAATGAATATTCATCACAAATAAATCTTGAAGTAACTGAAACTAGTACAGAACATGAAATCTCTCATGAAAAATTGGATTTAGAACCAATTAAAGAAACATTGAATAATAGTAAATTAGATACAAGTAAAAAGCCTCTAAAGAGTAAAATTGTAACTACTTTTGCTACTGAAAAACTTGGTTCTGGAAGTGGTTCTAAAAAGAAACCTACAACACTAACTGGTACTGCATGGCACAAACAAATGAAACGCCGTATGAGTATTACAGGTCGTAAATTAAGTATCAACAAGCCTTCAGCTCCAGCCAAATATGTCAGTATGGCAGAAGCTGTTTCAAAGTTCCAACGTACAACTCCACAACGATTCCGTAGTACAGCAGTTAAGACTACAAGGACAGAGCAATTAAGAAGGATGTCATTCAAATTAACAAAAGCAACTTCACCAGCACTAGTGTCAAGGAACAGAGTTAGACCTGTTACAGCATTAAGTCAAGAAGAACGAGAGAAATTAGAATTAGAAAAAATTCGTCAAAATCAAATAAAGGCTAATCCAGTGCCTAAGAAGATTCTGAAAAAACCAGTTCCTCTAAAAAAAGTTGAGAAAAAAATAATCACTAATCCGAAACCATTTGACTTGACTGGAATAAGGAAAACACAATGTACTAATATAAATCCAAATCAAGAATATAAACGTGCTCCTCGAATACTTACAAAAACTGCACCTTCAATTATCAGTGCAGATGACAAAGGTGTTATTGTTAAGGTATATTTTTCAAAATTGTTGTCTTTATTTATTTTTGTAGTTGAATAGACTAATTCTTTTAATTCATGTATTTTGTAAAATCAACATTCTTTTTGGAGTATTCAAACTTATAGATTTAGTAAGTAAAATACTACTTATAATCAAATTTCATTATAGAATTTTTTAAGTAACTGTCTTTTGTGAATTTCAAATTATTAATTATTTTATAGAATATCAAACTAAATTGTTTCAAAATTCAGGTGTGGATGAAGATATTATTTATCAATTCAACAATTTTTTTTCTTTCTCTATTACAATAAATTACAAAATTTCTGCTATAAATAATTAAGAGAATTAAAATGTATCTTATCACGTTTATTAGATTAATTTAAATAAAAATATCTTCAAATAATTTTAAATAACTTAAGGTCATTAGAGTCTACATAAAATTTGATCAAACTAAATTATCTAATTTATTTTTTAGGATGAAGAAGTTTTACATTTTGGAATTCCATGTAAAACAAAGAAGAAGAATACGAAAGTAATGCCATTTAGTTTTGAGGCTCGTAATAGAGAGCTACAAATGAAGAAACAAGAAAAATTAAAATTTATGCAAGAAACAGAACAGCAAAAACTAAAAGCTGAATTCCACGCTAGGCCTGTACCAGCTGCAGCCAAAACACCTGTCGCTAAACCACTTCAAAGAGAAAATTCTGCAACAAAACCTAAAATTACAATTGCACGTTCATTGAGTTTTGAAAATAGAGTCAAAGAATTACAAAAGAAAAAAGAAGAAAAAATAAAACAGATCATAGAAGAAGAAAAAAAAGCAAGAACATTTAAGGCGCAAAAAGTTCCCGAATTCAAACCAGTTATCGTAAGAGGAAGGTCTAAAGATAATTTATTAAAAAGATCGAACGAAAATTTGTCAGTTAAACCACAAAATGCAAACACAAGCCTTAAAAAGACAGCCAATAATTCTTTTAAAAAATCAAACGAACATATAGCAGTAAAACAAAAAAATCTCATCAAACCGCCAATATCGATTCCTTCTTTAGTAGCCAAAAAAACTAGTCCTGCATCGCAAGTCACAGAAAATCAGGAAAATCGGTATCAAGGCACAGTTCCAAAAATCTTGGAGCCAAAATGCAAGCTTTCACAAAAAAGCGTCGCTGTACTAACCGAACTGAACACAGATAAAAGAGCTAAAGAACGAAAAGGATTCGATGAACAATTGAGGAAAAGGGAAATAGAAGATGAAGAATTAAAGCAAAAAGAAGAGAAAGACAGGGTAGCTCAAGAAAAGGAACAAAAAATGGAATTGAGAAAAATGACGCAAACCAAAGCAAGGCCGATGCCTGTTTATAAGCCGATGACTGTTGTTAAATCAACGAAACCGCTGACTGAAGCTCAAAGTCCTGCTTGGGCGAAACGAAAGGGATCGACGAATTGACGATGAGAGATTTCTCTTTTTAATAATATATATGTTATTTAACGTATCACTCGCGTTGGTTATTATTTTATAAGGAATTTGTAGTTTTCAAAGATATATTTTTCATTTTTATGCTTACATATTTGTAAGAATTTATATACTATAAAAAAGAAAATATAGCTTTGATTACTATAGATGTGTATTATTTAAATGTATGGAAATTGTCATTATACAAAAAAAAAACCTGTCAATTTTTTTTAGTAAATATGAGTTGTTTAATAAAGAGCTTTTATAACACGATTTCGTCAGCTTCAACAAATGCAATTTTACGCGGCTGAAAATTTTATGAATTTTTTTAAACAAGATATACATATATTTTTCTTCGTGCTTTAAACAATGATTAAGACTTACAAAACAAACGCCCTTGTACCTGTCGTCGACTATGATATGCGAAAAAAAAAGATGTACACTTTACATCTTAGTAAAACGATACGTCAGATACTACGTCGGATACAACTCGTACACTCGCATTCGCATTATAATACAGAAACATCTTATAATACAGACAAAATACGTTAAAAATCGCTTTAAGAAACAGATACTTGGCGAGAAAACAAAAATTACCAATAATTAAAATACATTATAATTATAGTTATTCATTTTAAGTTAATGCCTATAGAGATATAATTACAAGTAAAAGAATTTAGAGAGTCTTGCTCGAGTTAGTGTGGTTCCTAAAATAGGCCATGTTTAAGCCGATTGAGGGAATGTAGTTTTTGCCTGATATGCAAAAACCTACCGCTGGATGGAATTTTTCTATGGTATGAATACTTTAACTCTCCCTCGATTATCGTCGCAGGCACTATATCCTTTTCAAATACCGTCTTTCTTTTTCAATCAACGATGATCGAGGTGAAGTAAAAAATGCAAACAGTACAATCAGTACAAAGTCTTGATTGGTTTTTGTTGAATCTCCAAAACACGCAGTCGTAGTCTTTCGCGAATAAATATATTTATAAAAAGATTTTAAACACTATCGACGTAGTGACACGAAGGACTAAAGAAGATAGTAGGGAAAAATAAAGATTAAGTTCACAGTTAGTCTTGGGAAAAGAAAAGAATTTCGCTTTGTCTCGCACATGAACACGAGGTAAATCACTAGGTTCTCGTGCAAAATTCTGCCTAAGTGTGTGCTTTTCGTAAGCTTTTTCGTATTTACACGTCACACTCTCTGAATAATATAAACTCGACAACCGAGTAGACAAAATTATCAAAGTTCCTTCAATAGAGCTGATTTAGCAGTTTTCAGTTTATCCAGTCGCCGTTGTAAATGTGAATTTGACGTTTCCAACTCCTCGACTCGGCTCTGGGATTCTCTGACCTGAAAATATTTCATAAAATATTAGCCTAACGCGTAATGCATAGGTATTACTACATTTTGAAGCGCGAATCGACAAACGTCTGTGCGCACGTGTATTTGTTGATGCAAGGTGTACCAAATTCCTTATACATTTATATATCTTTATGTAGATTAAATAATTCTGGTATAGATATTTAATAGTATATTTTATTTAAGAGCGGCAATGGCTCAATGTCGGTCAAATTAGTCTCATTTGGGTTCATAAAGGTCGACGTTAATAAAAAAAAAGTATATTTTATAAGAATCAACAGTAAAGGAAACGGTGGAGTACGCCCTGGTGAGTAACGGGGGCCGGAGTTACAGCCCTTAAAAGAATAGTTATAAAATCTAAAAAACAATTCCTAAAAATGTATAATAATGATAAATAATGTTTTCCTTTAACAAAATGTAAAATTTATTTTAAAAAATGTTTGTAATATAATTCGCTGGTCAAATACGAAAAGAATTGAATAATGACTTTAATCAAAACAAAGAAATGATAACACAGGCGTGTAGCAGGATTTTTTATATTCTACACGCAGGCAGAAATAAGTACGAAGTGTTTACTAGAAGAGAAATTCCGACAATTTTTTTCCTACAGTTTCGTTGGTTTTCTTGGGTTGGCTTTCCATTGCATTTATTTTGTGTACTATTGTGTAATAGTGGTACTTTGTGCATGCTAAGGTGGCATGGAAAATCGAATTTTGCGCATAGTGCATCAAAATAGATACTTTTCAACAATTCAAACTTTAAAAGTTGTCTCAGATGCGCAGAACGAAACGTAACTTAACGAATTTATTTTTTTTAAATTGCAAACATTAAAATATCTTTTATTCATGGCACTTATTACCCTAATTTATTACCTCTCTTTGTAGTTTTCTTTTCTCAACCTTCAACTCATCTTCTGCTTTCTCAGAAGCTTCAGCTGCTGATTTATAGCGAATTACTTGACTCTCTAACCTTGCAACAGTTGCTTGAAGTGTGGACATATCTTGTTCTGTTTTCTGCAATTTGAATTTGTAGTCTGCCAAAAGTTTATTGGATTCTCTTTGAGCATCTTCTGAATCAGATATGCCTGCATAAAAAGTAATAAGTAATTAGAAAATTACCTATTGATAATATACAAAATTTAAAAAAATTTTAAGACTTACCTATTGTGGATCCTGAGGATCGTTCTGGCCTCATTCTATTCCTAGCTTCTTCTAATTCTAACCTGAGATGCCTGATCTCATCTTGTAGTTCTTTTTTCTCTGATGCAAACTTTCTCAGTCGAACATCTGTATAAGTATAAGAATATTATTTGTTGAAGTTTAAATTAAATTAAAATTAATTAATGAATAAAAAGTATAATAAATCAATTTATTAAATTGTTAAAAGCACTTTGGAAATTAAAAGAAAATATTTAAAAAACTAGTCATTGTTTCTTATTAAAAAAAACTGATATTTGTTAAAAATAATTTTACGAACCTAAAGAACCTTCTCCCGCATTTTGTAATAATTCTGCAGCTTCTGTACTGACTAGCACTCTCTTTCGACAGACAGGCCCGTTCTCTTTTTGTGTCTCATCATCTTCATTACCACTACCTTCATCTTCTACTATTACCAGTCCATTTTCTTGTATTAACGTGTCTCTTTCCAAAAGCTGTGCTGTACATAAATCTAATTCTTCTTTTAATCGCTGGCCTAAACGTTTAGACTGATCTGCTTCCCGATTCTTTTCCCTGAGTTCTCGACGTAATTGGGCAACTGTTTCTTCAAGTTCTTCTAACTTATCTTTTAGTAAATCGACTTGATATACATAGGAAGACTTTTCATTGTCTAATTGAGCATTTGCAATCATGGCTTTTCTGAATTTTTCTTCAAGTTCTTTGACTTCCAACTAAAAAGCAAAATATTCATTATTATAAATATTCAAATGGAAATTGATGTTACTAATCAACTCTACTAGAAAACATTATGGAACTCTTACAAGATATTGAAACTAACACTGATTACTCATTTAGGAAAAATACTTACTCTAAGATCTCTTCCAAGACCTGCTTCTTCTAAAGAGTCTTCTGAAGATCTTCGGCTTGACTGGAAGTTATTGGTATTTGCAAGAAGACGAGAAGCACGAATAGGGTCTGGTGTTACTCTTATTGCTCTTCCAGCATCAGCTATAAGAACATATTATATACATGTAACATTGTTAAGTATACTAAAAATAAAATTTTAGTTGATTAATTTATTACCTGTACACATATCAAAGACTCTATCCGCATTTTCCTCAGCCTCCTTCTGCTGTCTCTCTAATTCTCTCATCCTTATTTCACGTGCTTCTGCACGAGCTTGTCTCCTAGCAGCTAATCTCGCCTCAGCCTGTGAAACATCCAATAAGCCAATGAACTTTCCAATCAATAAAAAGAAATTACCAAGTACACACATACTTTGATGAAATGACTAAACAAAATGGAAAACAGAAGTTAATAAGTAAGACAAGCGCAATCAAGATATATTTAATGCTGCTTTTGCCATGACATCAAAGAGAAAGTATATGTGAATCAGAATTGAAGACTGAATGTACCTCTTTAGCGATCTGATCAAGTGCTTGATCTTCCGCTGAGTGCCTAGTGGCAGTACGTCTCCTCCCAGCCACCGACTCCATTGTAATGCAATTTGAGGTACGCTGCTAATTTCTCCTCCACCTCCTCTCACCAAAGCACGGGTCAAGCTTAACTGTCGCGTAGCAGCGCACCTCGGTCATACCATCGCAGGACAGCACACTGTATAGTTGGACGAACACACAAACACAGAGAAAAATCCCATCAACCAATTAGCCAGAGCACCGACAAAAAAAATACGCAAAATGACATAACCAGTCAAGCATCTCGCATACATACACACGCACTCACGCACACTTTTGTCGCGCGCATCATTTATCGCCTTACAAGTGAGTAGTTTCTCAGATAAAAAAAAAATTAACGATACCGCGATAACGGGAGCCTCTATCCTTTGGACGCAGGTGTATTAAGTACACAGAGCACGACGACGACGATGAGTACGAGCGAGCGGGTGCACATCAGGCATAATCTAGGAGATATATATATATACATGTATACAGTACGCGCCGTGAGATCGCCCGTTATATCTTCTCCTCCTACTCCTACTCCTCCTTCTCCTTCTTATCGGCGTGTGCAAAGCCACGGAGCGAGTTGACAGATAGACTGCTGCTCGTCGCGATAGAGCGGCCGCGAGTAAGTCATCATCGTTAAATCTAGACGACGACGAGAGAAACTTTATCGACGACCATGCGTGTGCGCGCGCGCGACGATGATGTCCTCTTCTCCTTGCTCACCACCAAACGAGCGTCGCACGTAAGGAGAGGCGGAAAAAAACAAGGTGTCGACTCATTAAAACCAATCGAGAGCGAGAGAGAGAGAGCCTCGTTTTTTCCCCTCCCCTCCGTCTTTTTCTACGTCGTTGTCTATACGCACTCCTGCGCGCACGTACGTTCCTCGCTCGCTCACGTCTGTATTAGGCGGATTGAAAAGGGTCAAAAAGAGAAAAGCGATCGAGGAGAGTACACGGCACACGCGCGCACCAGGGGTGCCAGACAGAGACGGACGGAGTAGCGGTAGGCAGCGCAGAGATGAGGGAGAGCGCCTGTAGAGCCAGAGACAGAGACGGAGATATACAGCGGGACTGCCAAATAAAGCTCGCGTTCGAGGAAAATCTCTCTCCTAGTCTCTTCTCTCTCTCTCTCTCTCTCTCCCTCTCTCAACTATCTCGGCGCCACAGCTCACCTGTGTGCGTCGCGCGAGGCGCATATAGGCAACAAAAAAAGAGACGAGAACTGAGAACAGCAGCCCCGGTGTTCGCGCTCACAGACACAGTACTTATTACTTATATACTTATGCAGTATGCACACACACGTACGCGTGCACTGATTGTATCAGCTTTGTACGAGATGAGAGAAAAAAATGGAGATCCCCGTGCGTGTGTGTGTGTGTGTGTGTGTGCAGTGTTATTTTGCTCGACTCCGAAAGAGAGCCCCCTTTAAATACAATCATCGACGCGCGTGCACATAGCGCGGCGAGTTCTACTCGTACACATACGCAGGGGAGAAACATCCACGTGGACGAGAGAAATTCCCGTGTGTACTCACTGAACTCACTCTGTATACGATAACTCAAAACTCGCCCCCGCGAACGCAAGTAAATACCTATAGGAAAAGACGATCGCCGTATAATACGCGCACGCACGCAGAAGAGCGCATGAACACACACCGCCGCGACACACGCGCGCGGGGGCGACGAGACGAGGTTATACACACGCACATACATGTACTTCTCCACCTTCTTCTGTCTCTCTCTCCCCTAGCCGGCAACGAAGAGGATCGCCCGCATGACTCGCCCACTTCGCCAGCCTTCTCCTCCTTCCTCCTCCTCTCTGCCACCACTCAATCTCCGTGGTAAAAAAAAAACCCGCAGCACATATGCACGCGCGCGCGC
>JAPYZP010001610.1:0-15910 GCA_030522985.1 Torymus sinensis | reverse complement strand
ACTAGAGAAAAAAGAAATTGGTTTAATCATGTGGAAATTTTGTGGAGATGTAGAGTTTTTGTATTTATCTTTTAAGTTCTTTAGCTAAAAGAATTTTTTAATGATTTTTAAAGATTTTTAGGTTAGAAATTTTTTTGTTTTTTTAAAAATCGTAATTTTTCAATGCCGACTTGATGTATCATTTTGAAATTTATAAATTCTTAGTATAGTCCTTTTTGTTGACATAATTTCAGTGGCAGTTAATATTTTTATTTTTGGAAAGCAATTTTGTTATGTTTTCATATCAAATATTACTATTCCAATTATTTTCAAAGTCGATATTGTTTGATGTAACAGGCTGTTTTTGTCTGCTTTTTTTTCTTTGACAGTAATTTTCTACGTTTCAATTTTAAATTTTTTCAAAAAAAATTTTTAATCAGTTTTAAGTTTAATAAAGAACTACAACGTATCAGAGCAAAAATGACTCGACAAACGTACAAATTGTGTATCAATATATTTATGAATGCGCGCGTAACAACAATTTAAAGGTATACAAAAGTATTGGATTTACTTATATGTCCTAATATTTCATGCGGGATGCTTTAAAATACAGCGTACGCAATATACTACTAGTTATTTATACCTCCCTCCTCACGTCGCTCGGTAGTACTTACAAAAAAACTTGTCCGATTATTTTTAGTAAATAAGATATACATATATATATATATTTAGTAAATATATATAACTAACTCATGTTTACGATACTAAAACGAACTTTAAAAAATTTTATGATCCGCATTTCCGACGTATTTTTTCCTCAGCTTTCCAATAGTGTAGGTAGTTTTCCCGAAATTTTCCATTTTCACCTTCAAAAAGTATAAAACGTGTTATATCTCAAAAAGTGTATTTTTTATATTTTTTTTACCCTCTAGATCTAAAGCTGCGCATTTTTTATGTAGGAAAGGATATTTCCATAGAGTGCCCGAAAGGTTTTCTACTTGAACTATAATGCGAAAAAGTATAGACACACCGTTTTTCCTGCGCGCGGTAGTAAGTACGCGGTACAACGCGCCCGCCTCGTTACCTATATACAATAACCTTTTATAGTCTTTAATTCTTTATTCGTTGTTTTTTTTTTTAGAAGATTTTATACTCAGAACTCAGAGAGGTTTTTTATGGTATAGATTCAGCAGTCTTGGTTTTAGTTTCAAAACCGTATTTTCATACGATTCTTTACTGCTATAAAAGCTTTGACGGCGAGAGCATGAGGATGAAAGGATTACGTTAGGTTAGTAGAAAATTGAAATAATGATTTTAATTTTAAATATAAAATAAATCTTTAGCGGTAGAGCAAATTAACAAAAATAAAACAATATAATTAAATATAGTACATTACGATACGTGTGACTTGGTAGCACTTTTTTGCGCGGCGTGAAATTAGGGCCCGAGGGCAGCGAGGGTCCTAATCACGCCGTGCAGGGTGCTCTTAGGTCACAAGTATCGTATAGCATTTTATGGCACTGCCTACCTAAGCCCGCTGTCACGCCTATCTGTGCCCTAAGTTGTCCTTTTTTGCTCCGTGCGGTTAGCGCGCGAGCGTAACGAGTGCGATAAACACGGTGGAAAAAAGTACTATTAGGTCACGGGTAGGCGTGACATAAGTGAGGGCTTAGGTCACACAGTGCTATAAAATAAATTAATAACTAAAATAATAAATAAAGGAAGAGGTGCGCGGTCGCGTTATTTCGCGGTCACGCGAGGCTCTCTCCAGGTTGTACCTGGGCCGTCCTGGTGATACCGAGCGTGGGTCGAGGTGCCAGCCCTTCTTGTCTGAGCAGCGCAATCGGTCGCACTTGGCAGGGATCTGGACGCCTTTTTTGCCCATGGCGACTAGGTCGCCGTTGGCGCGAGACGAGAGCCTGGCGGGACCCGGAAGTCCGTTTCCGGCGTAGTGCGGAGGGCGAGTGTTTCTCCGAAATTTCGGAGTCAACAAAACACCTCGAAGCGGGTTCGGGGCGAGCGGCGGCGGTCACTCATTGGTCGTCGCAAAGCGGCGGTAAAACGTGTCAGACAGACCCGGTCGTGGCGCGAGTTTCCGAGAAGCTAATTATAGTATTTTTTAAAATAAAAAAAAAAGAAAGAAAATCGAAGTCCACTATGGTCGCTGACGTCAATTCCCCCATGAAAATCGCGACTTTTTCCACGGCACGGAATTCGAAATAGAAGTAAACGCGAAAAAAACAAAAATTAAAGTCGAAATAAGTATGAAAATTCTCTCGCAATGCATTGCTCTACCTATAAAAGAAATCTCAATTTATTAAAAATAAATATCCTAAAACTATTTACAAGATATGTGAATGTGTTATTGTTGATTTTAAAATTATGAAAAATTCTTGAAATTAAAGAAAAAATGTGTGTGTGAATGTTTGTGTAGTGTGTACTCCATTTTAACAACGTCGTTTTAGTCATAAAATAGGAAAAGATGCTATACAGCACTATACCTATAGTAGGTGAAGAATAAGATTTGATTCGATAAGAATAAAACTTACTTTGTCAGTCTTTAGTTATGGCAGTACTTGGGTTTATTTCACGTTAAAAACACCATAATTTAATGAGGCATTGATGATGATGATGGTGGCTCCCGGAAAGTGGTCTGCCACGGCAGCGACGAGGAGGTGTGAGTGCAGCACGGTCCACGAGTGAGTGAGGGATCGCCCACCTGCTGGGTGAGCGCGGTGTGCTCTGTCCCAGACTTGCAGCTCAGCTCGTGTCAGAGGGGCTGATGCAGCTGGCGCGTCGTCTGGTTTGCTCCGGACTCGTATACACCCTGGTGCCGATGTAGTCCGTGGAGGTGGTGCATCGCATGGTGTGCTCCGGACTCGTGTCAGTCCAGGTGCCGATGCAGTTTGTGGAACGGATGCATTCGGAGAGGCGGCATAGTGCCGCGTCTCCGGTGGGCGGCATCCGCAGCCACAGTAGGTCAGACGTGCATCACCCATTAGAAGGTGCAGACGTCGTGGTTGATGCGCCCTTTTGAAGGCTCTAGTGTGGTGTTTGCGGTTGTCATACGCCATGGCTTCCAGGGCGTAGACGTCGCCGCTGCATTTCTCCAGCAGCAAGAAGGGCTCAGTCTACCGGACGACAACTTGGGCTTGACCTCCGACTGTTTTGGAGAAAGAGACTTTACGAGCGACGACGAGTTGTCCAACTCATAAAGATTGTCGTTGTCGAAAAGGGTGAGAGGCGTGAGTGCAGCTTGTCGCTGCCGCGCGTTCTCTACGTAGTCACGTCGTGTGGCGAATTTTGATTCGCTGGTCGTGTGATCGGTCGTTCGGTGATGATTGGTAGATCGGAATTTAATGAATGCACCAGCGCATCGAAAATCCGACCTCGAGATTGTCGTATTTTGTCGAGTTTTTAGAGGTGTATGAATACGGTTCGTTAAGTCAAAAATGCTATTATACGTTCGCGGCGTCGTGGGCTGTTGCTGGTGCTGTCTGCCTTTAGCAAGCGGCTGTCCAGCCTTCGCTAGTTGGCAAGCGGTGCAATTAGCGACAACGCGTCGGTCACAATTTTGGATTTTTGAGGAATAATGATTCGCATATTTGTGGATGTTATGCGAAAAAATCGTGGTGAAATTGTGTCGGCTACCTAACTATGTTCATGGATGCGATTTGCGCCAGTGCTCAGCTGCAGTACCTGACTATAGGCTACAATAAGCGTTCGGCGCTCTTCACATCTACGAGGCCCTTTTATACTTGTCCTACGCTCGCGCAGATCACGCACGAATATAATATTGAGACATGAAACGGTGGAGATAGCGACAGCGTAAACTTTTCGGCATCAAAGCCACGTGACGGCGTCGAGTAAATCATTTTCGCGCCAGTAAATTGAGTACAAACGGTATCGAATTTTGCGCGATGGCGGAAATTTGACGGTTGACCCGGCGTTCACGGCAAAATTGTTTTTGGCGCGTTTGAATCGTGAATCTAAGCGCCTTCGTGGTTAAGAGGTCAGATTTTGCACTTCTGTCATGTATGCGTTTTTATTTGACTGTACTTACTACGTTCGCGGCTGGGAGGACATGAGCGTTGCTGAATAAATCCCGCGCACCTGTTGCATCGCGTGGCGTTGAAATTTCAGATACGTCGTGTTTGCGTGTGAGCTGATGATCCTCGGTGAGTTCAAAAATAAGATGAGCGCCACTGGCTGCCTTGTTAACGACTGCCAGAAGTCTGTGTCTCGGAGCGTCGAAACATTCCCGGAGCGGATGCGTGGATAAGGTAACTCATCAGAGCTCACTCCCGTATTTGCGCACGCGAATAAATCGGGTGCCCCATGTTCGGGCGACATTTGACGTATGCTCAGGGTCGCTGAGAGCATAAGGATGAAAGGGTTATGTTAGGTTGGTAGAAAATGAAAACAATGATTTTAATTTGAAATATAAAATACATGTTTAACGGTAGAGCAAATTAGTAAAAATAAAACAATATAATTAAATAAATAAATTATAACTAAAATAATAAGTAAAGGAGGAGGTGCGCGGTCGTGTTATTTCGCGATTACGCGAGGCTCTCTCCAGGTTGTACCTGGGCCGTCTTGGTGATACCGAGTGTGGGTCGAGGTGCCACCCCCTTCTTGCCTGAGCAGCGCAATCGGCCGCACTTGGCGAGGATCTGGACGTCCTTTTTGCCCATGGCGACTAGGTCGCCGGTGGCAGGAGACGAGAGCCTGGCGTGGCGAGACCCTGCGAGGTCCCTCTCCGGAGTAGCGCGGAGGGCGAGTGTTGCTCCGAAATTTCGGAGTCAACAAAACACCTCAGAGCGGGTTGACGGGCGAGCGGGGTTGCCGACCGCTCGGTCCCCTCTCGAGGCCTTGAGGGTACGGTCCGTCGACCCGGTCGTGACACGAGCTTCCGAGAAGCTCGGAGAAATAGTCGGGTCAACTAATTCTAGTATTTTTTTTAAATAAAAAAAGAAAGAAAATCGAAGTCCGCTATGGTCGCGGACGTCAGCTTTGGTCTCTTTGCTGTAATCTTTATCCCAGTTGAATAGCTCTTCTTGCGTTAAAATATGATTACTAGAAAAAACTTGTAGGTCCGCGAAATTCTCCTTCTTGAAGATTGATCCCCTTTATTAAAATTAATGGCTATTTTATTTCACGTTTTATTCACAATATGATTGGTCGCACGCGTTAGCATGCTGGAGCTATGTGCATGGCAACGTAATGTTGTTTTTTTATTTTTTTCTTATAAGGTTATTGTGTCATTTTCGAACATTATATGCAAAGTACAGCTAATATTCGCGCGCGCAGCGTGTACCGCGTACTACCGCGCGCAGGAAAACGGTGTGTCTACTGTTTCGCATTCAATTTCTTGTAAAAAAATTTTCGGGCACTCTTTGGAAAATATACTTTCCTACGTAAAAAATGCTCAGCTTTAAATCTAGAGGGCCAAAAAATATATTAAAAATACACTTTTTGATATAGATATTTGGAATTAGTTTAGTTCCCGTTAAGGGAAACTTATGCGTGCTTGTCGTTTTGGAGCAGGATGAGGATTACGGCGAGACAGAGAGGTGTAAAACACGCGCGCACACACAAATAAGAATAAAGTTAATTTATTGAAGCTAATCAGTCTCGTGAATAAAATTACAGTTTGTTACAATTATTGGAGAACGGACGAACAGTACTTCGCGTTCGCGTGTAATATAAATTTCTTGTACAAAATAAACGACTAGGCTGGACGACAGCTTAAGTGCGGCAGGATCGTCGTCGACGCAAGCTCGGACGTTTCTGTCAATGGCTGCTTCTACTCGCCGTCGTCTATGCGTGAAGGCGGGAAAAGCAGGTGTTGTAGCCTACTTTTGGCGCGAACTGGAACTCTAATAGAGAGTGCGCGGTATCAACGCCTGCTTCCGTCTTCTTGCTCCTTGTGGCTGCGCGGGAGACATACACGATGGCTCGACCGCCACAGGTATAACTCGTTTTGTACTTTTTAGAAGAAAACTACCTACATTATTGGAAAGCTGAGGAAAAATACATCGGAAATGCTTATCATAAAATTCTTTTCAGTACGTTTTAGCATCTATAGTCGGAATAAAGTACGTATAATTTGTTATAAATTATAAAAAAGAATATAATATTGATTTTATGTTTCAGTTTCGTGACGTGATTAAACCTATGGAGGTTCAGTATGAAAGTTTTCTAAATAAAGAAAACGTTTCATATGAGCGATTGGTGCCAAAGGCAAAAGGAGTCTTCTACAATGAAAGTATACCTTTACAAGATAAAGATAAAGAAAAGTATTTTCAAAATCTTATAGATGAAAGAGTAGGAGAAGATTCAAATGCTAAAAAGGATTGGGAAATTTGTGTAGATGCTATAAATGCTCTGTTGCGCAAACACCATGATGGTAGAGTGTATTTCAGGGATATAGACAATGAAATATTAAGAAGTATATCACTGCTTACTTCATTCACTTCCCACATTACCGTGAATGAATGTAATCCTGAAATGCCTGGAATAAACCTTCCTATGCATTATGTAGGCGGGAAATTAAGTTATACCACGCACCATGAAGAGGACGGCGGCTTAAGTAGCATAAATATTCTAAAGGCTGGAGAACCGAAAGTGTGGTTTATAATTAGCCACAAATTTCGAGCAGAACTTGAGAGAGAGGTTTTTGAGTATTTGCAGCGAAAGTATCCGAATAAAGATAAAAATGAAAAAGATGTATGTTTTCATGTTATGAAACATAAAATTTATTTCATCACACCATTATTATTAGATGAGTGGAAGATCCCGTACACTCTCGTTCTGCAAAAACCAGGTGATTTATTTTATATTAGAAGAGGCACTTACCATGCTGTAATCAATTTAGGAAAAAATCTTGCTGAAGCAATTAATTATGGTTGTGATGCGTGGGTTAGTGAATATGAACCATCCGTATGTAAGTGCGAAGAAGGTCGTAAAATGGACGTTCAGCAAGATCGTACAGTTGTTGTAATTCGCAAGAAATTGAAAAAATCATTATTATCCTGCAACGTGGATGGTTGTCAAAGCTTACTTGCGAGCAAAAAAAAATTAAAAGTGCACATGAATAATGTGCATAAAAATAACAAAGAACAATTGTTCAGCTGTGACAACTGCTCTAAGACGTTCAAGCAGAAAAGCTCCTTAGCAAACCACATGAGGACACATTTACCAACGACATCAGGGGAGCCATGTAATCAATGTGGTAAATTAGTGGTGGATATCAAACGCCACGAAAAAAGAAATCATGCTGGTAAAGCGAAATGTCCGAAATGCAAAAAGTCATTTAATGTAATGGCCTTGAAAAAACACGTAGAAACGTGCCAAATTGCATGTGAAATTTGTGATAAAGTTTGCTCGAATCAACGATATCTAACACAACACGTTAAAAAGGTACATGGATCGACAAACTATACTTAAATGAAAGGAATGATTCGAAAAGTAAGTGCGCTTTCAATCGTTTTAATAATTGTGCAGATATTAAAATGGTAAGAATAAATGAATTAATCAGTTACATAATTATGTGACGAACATTGTGAAGATGTTAAAAAATCAGCCATTGCTTTCATGTTAATGTTGCAAACAGCTCTTTATTGCTTCTTACGGAGTCTAAGTCGCTACACTTTTTAGTAATTTGCCGTTGCATGGTAAATTTTATCTAAAAATACTGCTATTTTTAAAAGCCACTATCTGCGTTATAGATAGTGGAAAATTTTTATAGTTTCTATGCATGCAGTTTCCATACAACTATTTCAAACTTACATTGACAAATTACATAGTGCATGTATTAATTTTGAAAGATAAAATTAATAGGAAGACGAATATATATTTGAAATTTGGTTGCGTCTTATAGGAATGAGCGTTGGAGGAGCTCATTTCATTATAAAATATTTTCATAATTTAATGATAATAAAAGGATGAAACTTTTATCCTTATTAAATAAAGTAGTAGTCAGCAAATATTAATGATTATTGCGACTACTTTAATAAAAAAAAACGTTACTGTTGTACACAAAAAATGTGATATGTTATTGATACTATTTTAGAAAATGCAGGACGCATGAAGAAATATTCATTTGTGTACAATAACCAATGATTATCAATCCTGCACGATAAAAATATTCTTCGCTTGTTATTCATGTTTTGATGTAAAAGAGAAGCACATGACGGTATAGAATAAGAAATTTGCATGCTCTGTATTAAAATGATACAATACCTAAGTATTCCGTTTTTAAGTAATAATAATAGTATGCACGCCATAATGAAATGCATGTTCCATAATTTGAAACATAAGTTTCAAATAATATATATATATATATAGGGAGACGAGAATTATTACTTTGAAGGTTGCGTCTCATAGAACTGGGCGATGGAGGAGCCCTTTTCAATATGAAAGCCTTTAAGGGGGTCCGAAAGTCAATTAAAAATTTCATTTTCGCGCCACAATATAGCAAACGAAAAAATAAGTAATTAGCCTCTAATAAATAGTAAAAACAATATTACGGAAAACCAGGACATCATTGTCCTCCGTTACATTATTATCTATCATTTTACAAAGTTTCAAATTTCTATATAAATATTTCGTTGAATGGTATTTGAATAATGTCTCAAAATCAAGTAATTCAAATGCCATTCAGCGAAATATTTATATAAAAACTTCAAACTTTATAAAATGATAGATAATAATGTAATGGAGGGCAATGATGTCCTGGTTTTCCGTAATATTATTTTTACTATTTGTTATAAGCAAATTACTTATTTTTTCCTCTGCTATATTATGGCGTGAAATTTGAATTTTTAATTGACTTTCGGACCATACGCATGAAAGAGTAATAATAGTAAAATAGTACTACATAATAAACTAAAGGACATAACTTCCATAATTTTTAATTTTATTAATTTGAGAAATATTCATGCATGCCTTGTATTGTAATTTTGATGTCCGATGAAGATTTCAAATTCAACTCGGAATGAAAAAATTACTAGAAATAATTACTGTAAAGTTATGAGTTTGATAAGCAAATCAAAATCGGTCGTCGGGAATGAAAGTGAGGATTGAACAACCATAAAATGGTGCTTGTTGACGACGATGATGTTGCGCTGAAGAAATTCAAGTATGGGAAAAGAAGGGAAAGAACTTTGCAATATGGCGACAGGACCGCGGACCGTGTTCCGCTATATATAGGTACTTATGTGGACGCAGCCTCAGCGTCGTAGTGTCAGTCTTCCGTGCCATGTTTGCCACCACATTGCTTATCAGGTGTCGACAGGACAGAGCCCACAGAGCGCAAGGCGATTAAACACTTCTAGAGGACGACAAGTTACGCGAGAGCACGGTTTTACCTGCGCGGAGGCCGAACGTTTGTGTGTGTAATGTGCTCGCGTGTGCAGAGACGCAGGAGCGGAGATCTGGGGACTGTCAAACAACATTGACAACGTGAGCTGATCGCCGACCCCGACGACACCGTGCTACACCGTCCTACATCTTGTACGTGCAGAGTATACCCACCGATTGCTGCACATCATAACCTCACTTTTGAGGGCCTCAGCGGCGAATAAGCAAGCGTGTACAAAGTGTACTTGTATGCGAGATACAGAGAAAGAGAGAGAGAGAGAGAGAGAGAGAGAGAGAGAGAGAGAGAGAGAGAGAGAGAGATAGATAGAATAATTGCAACAGCAGCCAGGTGCCACCACCAGGAGCAATCATGAGAAGGAGCCTGTTTCCAAAGTTTATTTAACTTAAGTTCCTGTTGCTCCAGTAGTAGCAGCTTCAATTACACTCTAATATCACCTGCACCTGTACCTGCGCCAGTAGAAAAACCGTTTGGACAAAGAGAAGAGTCCTGCAACCTCAAGTACGAGGTAAATTTGAAAACAGCCAGGGTAACGCATAGAATACTATGGTGAGTAATGCACAGAGTAGTATAATGGAAGGTCCTAAGGACAGCCAGGTGATGAATCACAACACGAACAAGATTACGGATATCAGATGAGGAAAAAGAAGAGGAAGATGAAGGGAAAAGATAACAGCGCAGCTGATCATAAGGTGCAAGCCAATGGAAGTGTTGGATTGTCAGTTTGACAAAGAATTGGATAATCGTCAACGGACTGGAAAACATAATGCATTCCCTTAATGGTATGAAGAAGATGATGATTATGAAATATCTGACAGCGATACCAATAAATTGCTGATCGTTACACAGCATACTTCTTTGAGAATTCTCAAACAGGAAGAGCATGATCGCACTGTTATGTTTGAATTGATTGTGCTAATAAAACAATTTTTCTCCCAGTAGTATTCAACAGTTATATTATGGTGAGTACTATTAATGAAAAATTTCTTAAAAACTAATCAACTCGCAAGAGAAAAAAAAACTATAGCAATAAGCTTCTGTATAATGTTAGCTTTAAGCAAAAAATTAGTTTGATCGCAACTAAAAATAATTGATAATAAAAAGCAATGTATATTTGTACAAACTCTAATTATGTTAACCTTCGAAAAATATATATTGCTTCATAATGTCAATTATTTTTAAGATACAGAATGGCAATAAAAATATTTCTTCTATGAAACATATCCAATGAATTTACAGAAGGTAAAGAAATGACATTTAGATAATTATACTAAGTATTTCATGTTACACTAGAACAATAATTTTGTTCTATGGTTGTTGTTAATTATTAGGTTTAATAAAAGTAAATTTTACTGGAAGGTAAAAAACTTATAGTTTCTATTATGAAAACAGGAAATTCTAAGTACATTAATGTCAGTTCGTTCCTTCATGTAAATTGATTGTATTAATATTAAAGAAATTTTTTTTGCGGTTCTTGTACAATGATGTTGCTTTTTATTCCTTATTAAGTACGCTATAAAACTTACTTTTTGAGGTTATGGTATTGAGTTTCCATAATTTTTCTACACTCCCACAGATTTTTTACTGAACAATACCCTCTTAAAGTAATTATTATATGCAATGCATATTCAAAACATGTTTACTAGATCGGACAGACACTCTGTAACTATATTGGATTCCAAGTTTCTTCTGAAGAAAAATATATATGTCCTGTCAGATCTAGCAAACATTCGTTATACCTTCACTATTATTTACATTAAGGTGACACCTTGTGGTATTTAATCTATTGTAGCATAAAAATTAAAAAAAGCCACTTCAACAATATAAAGTTTCTTGTTATAGTACAACAATATGAAGAACTCAGTGTGTTAATGTCAGTTCTTTTCTTCTTTCAGACCAAGTGCAGAGAGCCGAACGATACCAGTGAATAAACAGTGATTCAAGCGACTCCCTTGTGCAGGCTCATTTGACTGAGAAATAATTTGTCAGATCTCATGTTGATGAAGAAGCATAAGTGCTGAGCCTTTACGATGTTGCTTCTGCAAGTACCCATCTATGAACAGTGACAGCAGCACAAAATTTTCTTTCTTCGAGTGGGGCTTACCTGGGCATACTGGAGCTGTACCAGTGCATAAGGTCTCTGATTTTCTTTGTAATGGGTATCCTAAGCTGCGGATTATACTGCTGTAGATAGTTTGCTGTGTTTACAGTAATGGTAGAAGATTTTTGTATGTGCTACAAAGAAGAAAGTTTCCATCGGTAAGTCAGGTTACTGCTTAATTCACACAAAAGTCGATGTTAAGTTGAAGCGAAAACAATTTTCAGAAAACATCTCTTTATGTAACTTTTATATTTACTTTTAAAATGAATTTACAGCTATAGCATTTTGAACATGATGAAAAATGTGCAATTTTAGTAGGAAAGGATATGAAAACAAGATGAAAAAAAAATTGCAATTTCTCAAATGGGGCTCTTGATGAAGATTGGGGTACAGAAGTTTTCAACAACGTTCTACAGCTGCGAACGATCCGTGGTAATATCTTCGTCGAATACGAAATTTCGGTAAGTAATTTGTTGTAGGGAAAACGGCTGTCATAACGAACAATGCGTCATAACATATTTTCCTGTCCTCTTCCCCAGATAGTGGCTTTCTCGCGTTCCTTCGGTAGCTAATTCGTTCCCGCTAACTTGTTATTACTGCTTAGGGCGAAGCGCTCCAGCCGATGACAACACGCCATCGACGTATTGTGGCAGTTGTTCAAATCCTTAACAGCTGCAGCTCTAATGATGCAACCTCTATCTGTTTCTATTGTCGTCACCCAGGATTCTTCTAGCAGCCGCTCTGTATGCTGTCTTCGTCAGAACGCTTCAATCAGACTTGCGTAAGTACTTCGCTTTTGACTGGAACTTTATCACGTACTTAGCATAGGTAAACCTAAATTCCAAATTTCCGTCTATCTGCTCCCTTATTCCTGGCAGTTTCACACTGCTCTCCTCATCCCTAATATTAGACGCGTTATTAATATATTTTTTCTTGCTTAAGGCGAAGAGCTCCCGCAGAAGACCCCACGCCTTCATTTGTTTTTACTTTCCTTGAGGGTGATAGACGCCGCTACCACTTCCTGAGGACATCATCAAGACAAAGATTAGGTTGATGACGAAGTTAGTATCAATTGGCAATACAATGGAGTATTGCGTCATATCCATGACGCTGTGACGAGGTGTCATTTAGGTCCGTGAATTTTCACCGAAAATGGATCCATTTTAAGCGATTCGCTGGGTCTCTGTCATTGCGTATGTATATGATCAAGTAATCCGATTATCTCAATGAAATTTAACCCGATCTGATCAGGAATGATACTAGACCTTCGTTTAATTGTACAAATGCCACGTATCTATTTTAGTAAGGGTACCTTTTTCAAAATTTGAAAAAATTCATTGAGCACAATCGCGAAAAACAGCTAAAACTAAAGAAAATGTCAATTTATTTTGCTATTTCTTTACAGGAATTAATTTACACAAATTTTAAAAGTAAAAGTTATAGATAATATCGTCGGCTGGGAGGAAAAAGGCGCTAACTCGTTATTTCGATAAGAAAAGTGCTAACTCGCTATTTCGGTAAGAAAAGTTCTAATATTATTGTTACCAGAATCTTGCGAATAGTTGAGCTACCTTGCGAATAGTTGAGCTATTGTTTGCTGTTTGTGAGGAGTAACTATATAATAATAGTCGTATAGCCCGGGAATGTCCCTGCTACATACACGGACAGCGGCTTAATAGTGGAAACCTTTGAGCAGCTTGCACGATGCTGTCTAAGGCTCGTTCTCCATATATTCCGTGCCGTGCCATCCCGTGCCGTCTCGTGCTGTGTCGCGCCGTGTTGTGGCACATATTGAGTCAATGTGTACTCATTTTGAAATTGGCAAGGCACGGCACGGCACGGGACTTCACAGCACGGAACATATGGAGAAAGAGCCTACAAGCTGAAGGTTTCGGCGCGGCGTTTCCGAGCTCCCCTAGTCCCCCGTAGTAGACTCGCGAGCGCGTGTGCATTGCAAAAATAAAGACAATCAATTCATGCCGAAGAAGGTTTATTTGAATTATTTCGCGATAACTATTATATAAGACTTTTAGTTCAGATCAACTTTCAAATTCTAACGGGACTCACTACTAAACCTCATATGAAATCGTTATACGAATTTTAGACATGAGATCTAATGAAATCTTATACAAGATCTTAGGCAATTTTCATTAGTTGATAAATAATTTATTTTTAATGTAAAATTATGAATTAACAGTATATTTTAATGAAACTGGAAAGAAAGCAATAAAGTTTTATCAATACATTTTACTAAAGTTAAAATTTTATTTCATTCTATTTTTCAATATTCAATAAATTATTACATTTAATTATGATTTCACACTAGAAATAAATTATTTATCAACTAATAAAAGATTGCAGATATAAGGTACCATATATTTTCATCAGGGAAGTGGACGAGCGCTCCAGTCCGCTTTCATGTTCCTCTCGCGGCCGTCGCTGTCGCAGCGCTACGACGACGAAGGTACTCGAAGGTACTCGCATGCGCAGCAGCTCGTCTGCTCGTTTGGCGGACGTGCACGCTTGTTCGCTCTGTCTCTCAAAGCCGTATCGGCCGGAGCTCCCGCGCGCAAGCGCTTCATAACTTATTTATCATAATTGTATTCCAAATATTCCGTTTTAGATACTCAATCTAGTAATTCTTTTAATACTCAATCTAGTAGTTTTTAATTACTATTTTTAATTATTAACTTTATCCAATAATTTTTCATATGCTTAATACCATAAATCTTTCAATTAAATTACTCAACCATATCGTGAGAAAGTGAATATTGATCAGTATGCTACATCAAAAAAGTAGCGTTTATATTCTTGTAATAGCCGTAAGCCCCTGTTTTCGGTTAAGCCTACAAATACCCGTGACCGGCAATTCTGAGCGAACGCAGCTGATGGCCTTGCCGGTGTTCCTGTACGTGCATGTGCTGCAGCTCGCCTGTTCGCTTGACGGACGCGCTCTCTGTCTCTCGACGCAGTATCCGCACCGGCGTTCTCGTGCGCAAGCGGTTCGACATACGACGACGGAGGTATACTCGGTCTTTCATTGTTTTCGTGCTGTTTCCTTGCTGGAGAAGTTTGTGTTTGTTGGTGTCCAAGAAGTCATCCTCTACGACGATACTGTACTTTTCTGTAATGCTACTATTTAGTGAGGGAAGACGCTGTGAGGTTATGTTATCTATAGGCGAGACCAATATATCTACCAATATATCTATTTTGCATGGGTTTGTTTTTGCATCTTATTGTTTTTGAGCTATGCAATGCGGCTGCGGTGCATACATGAGGAAAGCTGTTCATTTGCACTGCTGCTGTTGCTGCCCTAAAACTCTACAGACAAGTCAACAGATATTTGTTGTCGATTTCTCCCCTTCAAGCTATTGCAGTCTCTTTCAGCTGGTCAGTATCACTTTAAAGCTTCCATATTTCTAATGTTATTTAAGCTAGTATTTTTTTCCAGGTAAGACATGCTATTCAGTGTAATAGCATAGTGCTCAAGCATCTCCATTTCCATAGGCGTTTAACAGATGGTTGTAGATGTAGCAGATATTGTTCCAAGATATTATTCTAATCACCATTCAACATTCCATAACGGTGAGTAATTTACATACTTAAACAATTGTTTATGATTTGTATTTCAAGTGTGTTATATTTGAAATGAGCGAGACGAGCACGATACAGAGAGGCACCAAGGGGACCTTCGAGAAGCTGTGACAGCTAGGATACATAAGGAGTACCATTTTTGGCTGGTCTTGTAGATCATCTTTTATCTATTTATAGAAAGTCTGCATACTCTCTTATGTAAAAGACGGTCATGTAGAGGTAGGGAAAAATATAAATAAATAATGTATTTAGAGGAGTGTTTACGGCGTACTTAAAGCCTTTTCTTCAATCTAGGCTTTTCCATTTATAGGTTTTCTGTTCAATAAAAGTAATCTTTTTATAGGTCAAATAAACATAATCTACATAGCTATTATAACATCAAAAGTTGATGTTACAATATAGGTAAAACTAATTATTTTAATATACCTAGTAAAATCTTCATAAGTTTATCATAATTTTATAACAAAATATTTACGTTTTAGATACTCAATCTATGCATTTTTTTAATACTCAATCTAGTCATTTTTTTAAATAGCAAATTTAGTCATTTTTTAGAAATTGTTAACTACAATTTTTAATTATTAACTTTATTTAATAATTTGTTATATACTTAATACCATAAATCTTTTAATTACGCTACATCCAACAAATAGCGTTTATATTCTTGTAATAGCCGTAAAACCCTGTTTTCAGCTAAGCCTACAAATACCCGTGACCGGCAACTCTGAGCGAGCGTAGCGGATGGCTTTGCCCAGGGTTGGCTTTACGACACGGCCAGACGGTTTCATACAGTATAATACCAAAATCAGTATAATACACCAAATTTGTCGCAAACTATAGTATTATACCAA
>JAPYZP010001609.1:0-17122 GCA_030522985.1 Torymus sinensis | reverse complement strand
TAACGCGTGCACTGCAGAGACACAGATGGCCGAGTCGGGCTTTATCGCGCGCTCGCCCACCTTCCAATTAAGCCATTAAAAGGCCCGCACGAAATCGCTGGGCACAATAAAAATCCATCCTCCCTTCCTCCTTGTCGCGCTTTCTCGTGGCTTTTCGGCTTTTACAATCTACTCCTCGGTCCCGGCGTGCGTGTGCGCATGCACGCAGGCGGGCTTGCGGAGCGCGCAATTTGGAAACGGCTGTTTGGCAATCGCGGACAGAGCACGCGCGCGCTCAGCGGCAGCGTGTACAGCTGGCCTGCTCTCTGGCCTCCTGCGTAATAAAAGAGAAAGAGCGAGCGCGTTGCTATACACTCGCGGCTGCTTGCTCGCCTGTATGCGCGCGCACCGCTACTCCGATTCTCGCCTCGAGACAAATTTCACGTTGCGGAAAGCCAGAGCTGATAATGGGGAAAAGCGCGCGCTCGCACCGAGTCACAAATTTTACAATTCAGTCGCGTTTGCTTTCGTTAGTATGCCAGATTTTTTATACGTTTCTTCCTATTTTAATTTCAGCATCGTGTAAATTATTAACTTTTACCCGCCTATTGTGGGTGTGTGTAATGGAATTTTTCAACACATTACAACTTCCGGGATTTTCTTTGTTCGAGCGTCAGATAATTAGACCATTGTGTGATCTTAATGTCGAAGCAATTATTTGTATTTATCGTTTAGCAAAATATGAGAACTTGGCTTAGTATTTCATTTAAATATAACCGGCATATATTAGAAATATTTTTTACAACATCATCTCATCAGTTCAAAATTTTAACAAACGAATTAGAATTTTGAAAAAATCTGCTATACCGTCGGAGGTTTCCCGCTGCGGTTTTCTTTTAACGTGTTGATGTTTTTCTGTCGCGAGCACGTGTCCAACACTCTGTTTTCCTCGGCGGAAAGCATCCAAGTATTGATTGTGTTGTTTGCGCGTGAGGCATAACATTCTTACTTGCAAGAAAATAACAACGCTGCTTCTAAAATTCTCTCGCGTTCGTAAAACATTATCTTTGCGATTGCGGATTGAATTGACAATAATTTTACCCGCATGTTATGTATATCGGATTTGCGTATATAAATTTTCGAAAAGAGCGCTTCAAACATGCATACATGCTGCAGCCAAAGGCAAAATGTACCGTATAACGCAGCGAATGTTATTTTACAATTTTCCCAAATCATTATTGGCACGGCGAGGCGCTGACAACATATGTTCGCCATGCGATTTTCCTACTGATATACGATTGACTTCGGGTCCTTCAGCGTGGCGGTAAAAATTTATACTGTCTTTAACAAGCCTCACGCTACACGACAATGAGGCGAGCCACTCTATCTTATACAGCGAGAGGAATATTGGTCGTACACGCTCGACGGGAAAAGGTGATTTATGAGAATCGTTTAAGTCGGAGAAAACTTTATGGATACATACATGTGGGGGTGTTTATTTAATAAGATTTTTCATGTGTCTAATAAATCTTTTTTTTCCACATCAACGGATAAATCATCGCGTTTATGCACAATTGAAGGAAGCAAAAATGCCTTCTTCGCCTTAATTAATCGCTCGTAAATTGCACGTATCCGATTTCAAATAAAAGATACACGAGTTAGCTTTTAAATCGATCCGACAGTAGAGCAAAAAATAAACTCAGAGATATAAAAGCGTTGCTGCACTTATATATATATATTCGATGTTCGAATTAACGATAAGCCTCGGTTGTGGACTGTTTTCACTTAACTATCGAGCACAACGATAATGACAAATTGTTATATAGACGGCACGTCGATGTTCTGCTTATGTCTATTCTCGACTTCATTCCCTCTTTTTGCGCTCTCGAATTAACAATTTAAATTCAGCGCAATTGACCGCCAATAAGCGCCTCGTATCGAGCAAGCCTTTCGCCTCTGAAATTAGTCGAATGAGATTAAAGCGCGAGTAAAAGGAGTAAGGAGCCTTACGAGTAGTCGAGGGTACGAAAAGCCGGGGAAAAAAAGAGAGCCGTTCAATCGATATCGTATCGCGCGCCGAGCTCTGTGTGTGCGTGCGCTGTTGCCGAGATCGAAATCCGGTATAGAAACAATGTCAGTTCCGTTAAATTTGGCAAGACTTTGCTGCTCTGTTTCCTTTCGTTCTTTTGCAGTCTTTGATTCGCTTTAAATAATTCATGTGAATTAATTGCGATCGCGAAATTTCGAGGATTTTTAAGAGCGCCTTTGATATAGTATATAGCAATTTGTGCTGATAATAGGAAGGAAATTTAAATAATAATAAAAGTAGGCGGTTGCGCAAACGTCGTGGCTTGTTGGAGTAAGAAAGCATCGTGCCTATTAGAAAAAATAAGTATCCGCTCACGTAATTAAATAAAGTTATTAAGGTACGTAGATTTATTAAGTAGAATAATTAAGATTACTGCAAGCGTATAATAGCCTTGACCGATTTTGAAAATCTCTGTCTGGAATATCGAAAATTGGCTGAAATTGATAAAAGGAGGATCGAAAGTTAGTAAAGCGGTCCAATTAATATTAAAAGAGCGGGTCTGCAAACTTTCACGCAGGATGAAAAAAAAAAAGATAAAAAAGAAAAAAGCGAAAATCGGAAAAAAGGTATAAAAATGGAGCTGTTGGCGGCAGCTCGCAGAAAGCGAGATTTCCGAGTCTCCGAGTCGCAGGCGGCCTGGCAGCCAGCTCGCTGCCTCTCTCGGCGTGTCTGTTTAGAAACTCACGAATTTCATAATTATTGTATTATGTTGCAAGAGCCCCCCAAGCTCGCAGTCTCGCGGCTCTCGCGTACGTGTGTGTACGTGTGTATAGTGTATACCTGCCCGGGCGCTCTTAGGCCTGGCATCGTTCTTTCGGCTCCCCTCCTACCTACACCTCTCTCATTCAGTCGCGCGTGCGCCTGTGTATACGTGTGCGCCTCCAGCCGCGGCTCTGTGTAGGTGCCGAGGGAGGGAGAAAGGTTAGGCCGAGGCGGGGAATTGTGTAATATCTCCCTCTCTCCCCCCCCCCTCTCTCTGCGGTGTGGAACAGCTCGCGCAGCGGCAACAGCTCTCGTTCGCCGGGAGGACTGGCTTTTTCGGATTGTCGTCGTCTTCGACTCTTGCGTGTGCCCTCGATCTTCTCCCTCCTCGCCTCTCTCTCTCTCTCTCTCTCTCTCTCTCTCTCTCTTTCTCTCTGCATGTATGCATTATACAGATCATTTATCCGCGCATTGTGTGTAAGAATGCCCCCGCGCACACGCCCTTTTTTCGCTCCCTCTCTCTCTCTTGCGCTCGCTCTCTCTCTCTCGCTCTGCCAGAGCTGGTATATTTAGAGCGTGCAGAGAGGCCGAGGTACAAGGGTAATTTAGACAAAATGCCTCGTATCGTGATGATCGCGCGAGCGAGCGCGCGCGCGCTTGTGGAAATTAGGTCGATGGCAGAATTTTTTTGTTCCGCGCGCGGCTCGCCGCTGATGTAATGGCCTCGTGTGCTTTTCTCTCTCTCTCTCTCTCTCTCTCTCTCTCTCTCTCCGCGCGAGTGTGCGACGGCCCATTCGAAATTCTATAGCGTTACCAAAATCAGCCTTGCCTCACTCCAATGAAACCAGTCGCTTTTTTTCAAACTGACTCCGCTCTCGTCTAATGCCCACGGATTATTTTCGAATGTCTATGGTGTATTATAAATAAAATTCCGCCGCACTGCTATATAAGCAGTTGCTCAAGCGCGCGAGTAGGCACGAAAAATAATTTAGTCGTAATACGAATTAAAATTCCCAGGCGACAGAGGGGCCAGAAAATATTTCGCGTGTAATTGCATCACATTAGCTTTTCAACGCGTACGACTTGAATTTTTTCTCTCGCAGCGGCGCAACGCCTTATTTACGCGACTTTCTCATCCTCAAACAAAACGCGCGCCGTTTCATTACCTTACATCTTTCCGCCTCGCGCGTGTGCATAGGCGTCAATTTTACGTTTCATTTTTCTCAGTCGCGCGCCTCTCTCACTACCGCCTTTTCTCTTTCACCTGCGCGACAATTTTCCTCCTCACAGTCGCTTCGTCTATTCTCCAATATTTGCCAGCAGAGTTAATGCACAAAGTCAGCTATTTCCAAACAGAAATTTCTTTAGCCAAATAAGAGATTTTCATATTCTACAAAGGCCGACGCTCATCGATTCCCCGCACTGATTCGACATACTTACGGGCGCATTATAATACCAGCCCGGAGTGCGTAATCGAGCCGAGCAATTTCACGCTCGGGCCCGCGCGTTTCGTAAGCAGGAATTTTCGACAGCGGCCGGGCCCGCCGCGTTTTCACTTTCGGGGCCCGGCCGAGGCGTTGCGCGCGCACTCGCTCGCTCGCCCACGGGATCACGTATTCCACCTCCGCGAAGAGGACACGCGATCCCGTCGCCCGTCGACGGTCTGTAATCGAATTATGCGCGCGCGAGCAGCTGCCCCTGTGGCGCCACCGCCAAGGAGGAAGTGAGCTTTGCTAGGCTCTCCCGCTCTTGGCTGGCTTATGGGCTGGGGGAGCTCGGCAACGAAAGTGCGAAAAGCTGCCTTGCGAAATGGGAAGCAGGATCCCGAGGAGAAATTTTTAGCAATGCTCTGCACTACTTTCCTTTAGAGAAACTTTATGATTATCGGCACTTTTTTGGCCCTGTCAACTGCCGTTTTTTTTCGCAAACACATTCGAATTTATATTATGTTTAAATAATTTCAACTTTCAACAAACTTGGGCAGAGCGCGTATTATCGACTCTATTGTTCGACTTCCTTTAATTCTTATCAGTTTCACATTATGATAATAAACTATCAAGGAACGTTATAGTATCAGCAATATAATTATAGTTTTAAATATTCGAATTTCTTGCAGCGTTCA
This sequence comes from Torymus sinensis, assembly GCA_030522985.1. Lineage (NCBI taxonomy): Eukaryota > Metazoa > Arthropoda > Insecta > Hymenoptera > Torymidae > Torymus > Torymus sinensis. Next base: position 12,230 of record JAPYZP010001609.1, on the reverse strand, counting down.
GACTAACAATTATACCGCGACTAAAAGTTCCAAAAGTAAAATTATTCGTAACATTAAAAAACTTAAAATATATTGTAAATTATTACGAAATGTGATGTGAGAGAAAAAAAATTGAACACTCGATCAGATAGATCGAATAGAAGCACATTCTAATAAGATCGAATTAGATCAATCATAGATCCCGACAAATTGAATCGCGATAACGAGCGATGGCTATTCGACTTCACGCATGCATCAGCGTACACACAGATACACTCGCGCAACATATAAGTATACGCAACGCGCAAATAGAAATTCGTCGCGCGCGCGCACACGCGCAGGATCATCGCGCGTATACGCGCGACGTTAATGGAAAAATTGCGCAAAGCCACCGGCCGAGATTGGAAAATTGAAAGTAAGGATATGTGTGTGTATCTTTTTTTTCCTGGAATTGCCCTGACGAAACGCACGCAGTGTGGGATGTTTTTATGGCTCGATGTCAAATTTAGATAAGCCCCGCAGGAGATTGTCGAGCAAAACGGATAGGCGGATGCTTAAAAATGCAATTGCCGCATTAAATGGGAATTGTGCGATTTACGCGGGCTCAACATTTATCTACACGTGTATACGAGTGCGTATATGTAATAAAAACGCTTTGTGAAATCTGAAATTGAATTCGTTCTCCAACATAATGAAGCCATTATAAATTTATTACAAAATGTATTATAGTCTCTAATATAATCAATAAAACGATCTTATTTGTATACAATGCACTCTCGTTCGCGATAATTTATAATGCCTAATAACATCCTTACACTCGTAAATCCTTCTCCCCAGCGATATCTCGCGCGAAATATTTTCTCACACTCGCGCGCTCGCGCTATCAGGAACGCACGCACGCAGAAAACTGCGAGGGAACGCACCTTTCGCGCGAATATGCGCCGAAGCCGGAAATTATAATAATGCGTATGCGCGTGTACCTGCACCAAAGTTCACGCGAGCGGAGCGAAGGCGAATTTTTATGCGCGCTAGCTTGCGCGCGGCCGCGAAAACAGAAGCGTAAAATGAGGCCACGAGGAGAAAAAAGGGGGCCGGGGCGAAATGAGAAAAAGGGGACGGAATGCGAGCGAACAAAAAAAACAAAAAGTTACGATTACTTATAGTGGTTAAAAAGGAAATTGGAGAACAGTTTTAATTTCGCTTGCGGCGGGTGAATATCGCGGGCATTGAAAAGAAAATTTAGAAGATGCTCGGCAGAATTATAATATGTATTAATAAAATAATGAAATTAATTTTCAAAACGTTATTACCAACATTATAATAAAAAGCAATGCGTGCTTATTTTTATCGCGAAGCTTCAATATATGTTAATAATTGCGTTCTCTATCGATTTTTCAGTTGGTAGGAAAAAAATAAAAATTTTCTCTTCCTCCGTAACGACGCCGTCCCCGCCCACATGTCGCAAACCTCATCCAAGCGCGCGCGCGCGCACACACTCACACTTTGTATGCCGCAGCGAAAGCTCATAAAGCGTCGCCGCTTCTGCTTTATAAACCGATCGGGCGCAAAGGCTTATATAGGCCTCCTCTGAGAGAGCTAGCCCGAAAGTGCCGCGGTCCTGTGTATGTGTGTGTTTGTGTGCGCGCACACAGAAGAGGGACGCTGAATTCGTGGAGCGCCGCGCGTGGGAAGAGAATATCGGCGTCGCCGCGTCCGAGCCTCCTTTTTTATCGTCCCTCTCTCTCTCACTCTTCATGGCGCTGGCACCCTTCTCCTTCCGCTCGTTGTTTTAGGTTACTCGCCTTTTTCTGACTCTCTCTCTCTCTCTCTCTCTCTCTCGCTGCGCACACGCATATAGGACCATGTTTTATTCATTCTCGCGCGCGTCTGGGTGAGGGAGGGAGGGAGGGAGGGGGAGGCGTCGCTATCGGAGATTCGTAGGAAAATATATTGTTCTCTAGAATTTTTTTTTCTTCTGTTATACGTGTGGTTGAGCCTGATATAACAAGAGGCGTGATGCTTTGTACCATTTCTATTATTGATTGTAGCAGGAGTTGACATTTTCTCTTGACATTTATGGGACATAATGGGGTGTGATATTTAAAATAACAGGATTAATAACGTTATTGATTTGTCAAACGAGACAACTTTATCCGTGCAGAAAATGTTTTGTAAATAAACAGTTGACATACTACCATTCAGCATATATACAAAAACAAACTCTTATGAAAACATCTGATTCAACGCAAACATTTATCTATATAAGGTATTCAGAAGGATTGCTGCACTGCATTATAAAATATAAATGGGTGGGAGTAAGTAATTAAGTTTAAAGGCACTACCGTGCCCCGTTTTTATGCCAATTAGCCGATGAATACGAAAAAGATTTTTTGTTTTTTGTCACGAAGATTACGGCTCGTAAAAAGCGCGTCCTTTTTAGAGCAGCTTGCGCACACACACTAGACTCCTTTGTAAAATCGCGGGCGCGCTTCGAGAGAGGGGAGAGGGAAATTCGCGCGCGCGCATGTGCAAGAGCGCGCGAGCTCGCGTGCGCATTATGCAACTCGAGCGAGCCGGCCTGCCGCACGCCTACCGGAAAAGTTTCATTTTCGCGGAATTGATGCCCCGCGAGTGCGCGCACGCGCACTCACCTCTTTTCCCGCTCTCACTCGCGCCGACGCGCGCTATAGGTATACATACACTTTACGTACTTTTCCGCTGCGCGCTGCAGGCCGGCCAAATTTTACTTACCCCCGCGAGGGAGCAGCTGCTCCTCGTTCTTGGATGTGTCTTGTACGCGAGAGAGCGCTCCTAGTCGTCGTTGTAGTCGTTGACCCAGTTTACTTGTTCGGAGAATAGGGCTGGCCTTATTAAAGAAAAGCGGTAAGCGTGTCACCTGTTTAAGCGCCACTGTGCGCGACTCTCGCGTTCTTCTGCCTCTCTGAATAATTTACTCCGAGAAGCCCGTACAGTCAATCTTGCTCCGAATTGAATAATTTATATTTTCCAGAGGTTCTTCATTTTTGTTATAAAATTAAAAAACATGAAATAACTTAGAAAACTCAGCATCGGTTAGCTGGAAATTTTCGTTAAATGTTCTTTCTCGACAATCGAACGCTCGCGTCCCCATTGCTCTCTTCCCCATCAAAACCATGCGATCATTACGACTCCTAATCGCCGGCGTTTTTCGCCCACTTACCTCCCAGGATTTCAACAATTCAGATTTCATTAGAAAATGATGCCGCGCGCGCGCGTGCGCCTGACTCACGCGCGCGCGCGCGCACCTAACGAGCCTCGCTTGAAAATCTTGCACTTTACGATCGTCGGCGCTCTCTCAGAAGCTCGCATTATTGCACACATAGTTTCGTTAAAGAGCCAGGAGCGAGAAAAAAAAGAAGCAGAACGACCGCATATAGGGACGCGCGCGCGCACGCGTATTATACGATTATGTGCGCGGCGCATGCGCAAACCAACCATAAAACGCCTACTATTAATTATAACCGAAATTATCTCACTGCGCCGTCATCATTCTCTCTCTCTCTCTCTCACTCTCTCTCTTGCTCCCATGCGTGTGCGCGCTCCTCGAGACGAGCTTCCTGCTTCCGCGACTCTTATCTTTGTCGTTATCTCCTATTAATTAAAACAACGCGATGGTGACATGGCGCTATAAACAATCGCCCGCGGCTTATATACTTATATTTGTGTTGTCTTTTTTGCGGTCAAATATATGAGTGGTGGGAAGAAAAAAGTGGGACAAAAAGATCTTTCGCTTAGCGAGTATACAAGTTTTTGCTCTGCCTGATATGTATTATCTGTAAGCTTGTTCAAGTAATGTTTCATTTAAATATGTCTTCTAGTCACCCTATTATGTTCTTTTTGGAAATACTTTAGTTATTGAATTGTTTCGAAAAATATAGTCATAATTTGATGGTTATTGTTAAATTAAAAAAAATTACTTGATTCTTTAATTTTGTTGTTCGATACAGTAGTATACGTAAAATGCGATTTTACACATTCTATAAATTTGTAAAATCGCTTTTGCACGCGCAAAAGATGATTGTTACCCTCACACTCGTGCTAGAATCAACACTTTCGCACTTGTATCGAAATGTACTATTATGACATCATGTTCAATAAAAATCGCTATGATTCACAATGGGTTATTTTATAGATAGAAGTAATGTATTGAAACAAGTCATTGTCTAAATATATGAAAAAGCCGCATTGAAAGATAAGCTATAAAAACTTGTACGATGAAATTGGATCCATGAATTTTTTTAATTTATTGCAGCCGCAAAACTCGAGAATTGTCAGTCAAGTTAAATAATCTGACACAGCGTACGGTACAAAGTCGCGTTTGGAAAAATGCAAAATGCATAAAGTTTGCAAGTTCGTGATGTTTAACATTCCAGAGCAGACACGTCGTTTTTGCCGGCCGCCCAACCAGAAATAACGAAGCACGGGGCATGTAAAAGGCGAAAACATTCGCTCGGAAAGCGGCTCGCTTCGGCTTTTCGTGGCTAAAGCTCGCGCGCGAACTGCCGAAAAGGCGAGACAATGCCAGCTGCCGTTAACGGCTGCAACCTCCGGCGCGGCCTTAACAAACACGCGCAACAGGTCTATCCGCGCAGGACACGGACACGCGCACCCACACACACGTGCGCTCGGGGTCCTTCGAGACTGCAGCGGAGCAGCAGCAGCAGCAGCAGCAGCAGCCCAGAGTCAAGTTTACTTGCGATCTCGGCGTGTCGTAATCCCTCTCTCTTTCACACTCCTGTGGAGCTGCACGCGCGCCTTGCGCTATTGGCTTTTCTTCCTCGGCTTTCTTTTCAGCCCCACGCAATGCTTTTTCCTCCGTTCGATATCATTGACTTTTATCCGATCGCAGCTGATACCGTTCGATTAGCGCTTTTTACTCGCTGATAGAAATCTCGCAGAGGCTAAAGGGAAGCTGGCTTGTTAGGCGTAGTGCTGCATGCATTATTTTTAGACGTTAGTGTTTACGTCTGCGTTTTATTCTGCGAGATAATTCCTAGCGAATTTCGCAATCGCTTAACATTTGTACATTAATAATAGAGATTCATTCATCACGCCAGCCCAGTGTATACGAAAACATTGTTGTTTGCGATAAGTCAGAAAACTATCAGTGTCACTCTTGTTGTTATTATTATTTAAGTATACTTATCATTCATAAACGCATTATACAATATGTAAGAAACATTACCTGTCTTATTCGAGTAAAAGATACTGAAGTTATTATTTATTTTCCTCTAAATTTGAATAAGTGTACGACTTTATACTTATTTAATGCTTAGTCGCACTCGTATTTATCGCAGTCTTATGGAATTCTGAGTTATTATAAGTACTGCAGGCGAATGTTCTTTATGAAAATGTTGATTCACCTTAAAGTTTCTAAAGAAAATATCTTTTTATACATTAGTAGAAACGGAGCATTTCAATTGAATTAGTTGTTGGTGGCATCGTTTTTACTTGAAACATTGTTGCTTCTTTAATCAATCCGCATGAATTGAATTTTCTTCATTCCTATATTTCGATATCTTGAAATTTTGTGTAATACCTTTCCCCTTTTATAACCTAATCGTCCCAACAGCTCCAGCCTCTTGGCGTGTAAATGTTTTTCCCTCCCGAGGAATCCCGCTTCGGGCGCGCGCTCGCGTCGCGCCTACTGTGTCGTATAAATTTCGTCGTATATATTCCATAATGATTTTTGAAGGCGCTCGCATTCATCGATCGGTATCTCACGATGGAGCAAGAGAATTACATTAGTTCGGAAAAACAGAGAAAAATGCGTGCGCGAATTATGGCCAATCGTAAATCAAGCGCGAAATCAATTGCATTTTAATGCGCGCGTCGATTATATAAATATAAAAGACAGCGTGCATAAGTATCGCTGTTAGAGTATCTTTAACGCGCGATTTACCCGTGCCCTCTTAACTCTGACATTTATAAGCCGTAAAGTAATAGTTTTATTTTTTCTACGCCTCAAAGTTGAACTCACATTTTGAAAATTACAAGACTGCGTTGCTGTAACTGGCCAGAAATTACACGAGCGCTATTGCTATTACTCTGTGCTAATTAATGTAGCCTGATATACATGCAAGTCGATAAATTATTATCAGCATCAAAATTGAAATGAAACTATATGAAAGCCCCTATGAATTCTTCTGCTTATCAATTAATTTGCATCCCTAATCTGTGCACTTAATTCAGCGATTCAATCAGTCATTCGGCATTATCGACAGCAGATAAAATTAAAGTAAATAAGAATGAAAAATTCTTACAGGCGATAGAGGAAAAGTTTTGCCGACACATTGTAACTTGCGAAATGCATCACCGGCCGGCACTTTGAGTGAAACGGCTGCAGCTAGATATAATAATTCGGTCTCGGCACAATGTGCATTTAAACTGCAGCTGGATTTTTGCAGGCTTCTTTTTATTTAAGCGCGTATCGGCCCGTTCGATCCCTCGCGCGAACTTTCTTCTCCCGGCTATATCTGCGTCTCGCTCTCGCGCTTTACGAGGCATTCTTTCTCGGGCCCTCCCCGCGTCGCCTTTTAGCGTAATATTCCTCGTTCCTCGCGTCGCGGATACACGCGCACGCGCGAGCCTGCATATATATGCATAGATTGACTATTACGATGGCCGCGCGTGCGCACGCGCCCGAGTGTGGGTGTGCGAGCGAAAAAGCTTGTAATACGTGTCAGGAATTTTCATCTAGATGTTTGAGCGCGATTGCTCAAAGACTTGGTCGAATCGCGCGCGCGCTGTGCTCGTGTGTGTGTGTGCGGCCGCGCAGGAGGCTGATATATTATAATGATGCATTCAAAATTACTTTCGATATTATACTAATTTCGCGGCATTGTTGTTATTTTCTGGCTGACATTTTTCTTTTGTGCTTATCCTCGTGTAGTCGTGTGGCACAGGCAATTCGTTCACATAATCATACCCACCGTAATAATGCTTTTATTTTCATCAGATTGAACTTAATTGTACAGATTACGTTTTATGCCTTTGCAATGTAATTACGAATAAATGGCTCAATATATTTATTGAACAAATTATTATGTCAACAAATCGTCACCGTAATAACAATTGAAATAACACAGAGTGATGCATTCGCATTAGTTTCCAGTCATTAAACTATATAAATAATACAAACCGGCTAGCTAAATATTTGATTTTTTACCAAGGAATTCCATGAAAATATCCCGTAAGTTGAAAAAGTCGAACGACCACCTCGGTGCGACCGCGCGGAGAAAATGCCGACTGCATACCGGCGAGTGCGCGAGCGCGCTTATGAAAGTAATTAGCACATCTGGCTACTTAATCAAAGCAAATCGCCAACCACTACTCCACTCGCATAATTATGCCGTTATTGCTATTTTTATTATTAGACAGCCGTGCGCGCAGTTTATATTCAACAATGATAAGATTTCAGCTAATCGCCGATGTATGGACTAGTTTTTGTTAAATATCGCGCCGTTTAGATTGAATTTTATAACGACACCAAAGAGTTGAGCGAGAGTGAGCAAATCAAAATCGAACTGGACAATTGTCCGAATTCCCTACAAATGCCCGATAGCTTTATAGCGTCGAGAAAATGATAATGTTTATTTTTCGCTGCTGTTTATAATGTCGCATATGAAGCTTTCCAAGTTGACGGTGTATTGTGCCTGCATAAACAGCGCCAGCAGGTTTTATTTTCAATGACGATCGCGCATTTAAAATGAGAAAGGCTAAAAATAAGAAATTGAAGGTAATTATTGCAGTATCGAGGTTAATAATTTTGACTAGCCAATTTATAAAGTCGTAAAAAGTGTCGTAATAGCACGTTGGCTCAATCTCGATAGAGCCGCAATTTCTTTATTATCGGCGCCAGTGAGAAAAAGACAAAGAAAAGCCCAATAAAGCCTCCAGTACTCGTTATCAATTTTCCTGCGCGCGTGCGTGTGTGCCACATGCGGGGCGCAGCAACGCCCAAACAAAGGGACATAAAATCGGCGCTCGTTGTGTGCCGCGTTGGCCAATCTCATTTTCCACACGTATACACGCATAATAGCCGTGTCTCCTTGGCTCGTGCGCGCACGCGGCTTCAAAATTCCTCGAGGGGTAGGGCCGGCCCCCAATTTTCGAGCGCGCGGCGCGCGTGCCGTGTAATTTCCACGCTGCCCCCGTGGCCGCTCGATGAAAATCGAATCGAATCCGCGGAATAATGCGCGCGAGCTGCGGCTGCAGCGCACGTGTCGCCATGTAGGAGAACGGCGCCGGAGAAAGGGACGCATGGGTGTGTGGGACAAATATAGAAACGCAAGTCGGTGGCGCTCGCGCCTAAGCGGATAAAAAGGGAGCGCGCACGCGGCGGACGGGGAGATTGAATGTGCGCCGGCCCGATTGAGATGTGTTTGAGACTTCATTGTTCTCCGGAGCGGAGGTGTGCGATTTTGGAGATGCGCTGCCGGAGGAATGCACTCTTATTCTGCAATTCAGATGCAAAAACATTCTTATCTCTTGTTAGCATCTTGTATGCGCTAAAATTATCTAGATCGGGCTGGATTATACTCACCTTATTAATGTAAATAACGATTAATGCTCCTTATACCGGTCAGATAACACTTTATCTAGGTCGCATCAAACTGCATACGTTCATAAATCGTTGCTAAGGTCCACTAAAAGTTTTTGGCTTGAAAAACAAAATTCTCTCTGTTATACAGCAATGAAAAAAGAATGAATGAAGAAAATTTGAAAGGATTGTCTGTTTTCTTAGCACAAGAAAAAATAAGAGATTTCGCATTAGCGGAGAGATGATAGCGCCTCTGTTGGCTCTGTAGGTGCACGCCGGTGCAGGAGAAGACGGAGGGGGCCAAGTTAAGCTCGCGCGCAGTGGACATGCACTCGGGCGCGCGTACACACACAAGTGCACACGTGCATGCACACACACACACGCACACACGGCAAGTGCGCTCCAGTCAACCTCCTTTCACTTTCGACGAGTGTGCTCGTTGCAGTGCGCGCGCGCTCTCTGTCCTCTTTGCGGCTCGCGAGCGCGTGTGCGTCCGTGTGAACCGGCGCGGCAGCGCGCACGCGCCGGCTCGCGATTCGCCTCTGTATACACAAGCATGTACAATGCGCGCGTGTGTGCACATGCGTCGAGGATGTGGGAGAACTCGCGCTTTTCCGTCGCATGCGCGCCGCCGCGGCTAAATTGTCTGTCGCGAAAATTGCTGGAAAAATCGCTAGCCGCGCGCGGGACGTCACTGCTGATTTTCGTGCGCTGGATTTTTACTGTGGGATTATTGGGGAATACTTTCGTTGCGCGAGCGTTTTCAAGCCTCTAAACGTATATAATAAATACATTGCTTTCCGCCATTTCTTTTTAATCATTAACTTCACGGAATCGCGGCCGAAGTTCGCGCTGGTGTGTGTGTTGCAAGCATATATAAGTTACCCCGCAATATGTAAGGGGCATTATTTAGAAGATCGATAAAGATTAAATAAAGATTAAATTGGAAAAATTATTCCACGAAGTGGAAAAATACCGCGACACAAAGACCGTTTTATACTTATAACCGCAGCGAGAAATTCATTTGGAATTGCAGAGAAATTCCGGGATCAAACGAGTGCGAGGGCGTGAACCGGCGCGCGGTTTTTCAAATTTCCAAATGAGCCCACGCGCACGCCGCCGCAGCGCGGAATCGTGGCTCTCGTCGTACGTACAACGCGGAAAAGGCATTATATACACGTCCGCGTGCGCGGCAGAGTCAAAGTCGCAAAAGCCAAGCCCGCGAGCCGGCGCTGCTGCCTTTGTTTGCCGTTTCGATTCACCTACATGTACACGTACTTACGTACGTATATATATATAAAGCACGGAGAGCGAGGCAGGCACGGCACGTATATAAGGTCGCGGGGCATTGATGAATGGCCTCTTTAATTAATCCAACTAGACGGAGAGAAGCGGCGCACTCGTGAATTTCTTCGAGCGCTCCGTTGCGATCGCTCTCTCTCCATCGAGAATCGTGTGTGCTCTTCGATTTTTCCGTCGACTTTCCGCCCCGGTCAATAGATTTCGAGGCGCGGAGTTGTAGGAACGCGAGGTATTACGCTCACGACTCGGTTGCGGAACCGTTTGTTTTTTCTCCCCGTGGAGCGTAGTTTATGATATGCTCGGGATTCTTTTAGCTTTTGCGTAAATTTACGCGAATTTTCGTGCCTGGCTTCGGGAGATTATATAGACTCGGACTGTGTGATGCATGAGAAACCGCTAAGTTAACTGTGCCGCGGCAAATAAAACTTGTTGTTGTTGTGTGTTGCACATTGCATAATAAAATGCATTGCATCCAAGATAACGGACGTTTTTTTTTGCTATTTACGCAAAGTGGATTTTTCCTGCGGTTTACCGGTAATGTAGAGTGCGCACGCGAAAACGGCAAATATACCGAATTCCTCAGCGTATATATAACTAACGACTCAATCGACAAGTAACGATCGCGAAATTGCAGAATTTTGAATTCCCCGTAAGTTTTATCATTTGCAGGCTGTGAAAGTTATTCTCCACATATAATACATTCTTAGAACGGTTTCACAAGAGTCGGGAGATGGAATAAATGTAGGTGAAGGGAATATAAAGAGGGATGGCCGGCCAGGAGACACAGAGAGGCGCGGGGCTGCTCTGCTCTCCCGGCCTTTGTGTCCCACTTCGCTCTCCCGCGATTAGCCGCGACTTCCGCCTTCCAGGCGATCGCGACCTTAAAGGAACGCTCTCCCACAGACGCACGCACACACACGGACTCGGCAGCGGCGGCTCGAGAGCCAAGGCTGTTGGCGCGAACGCCCTCGGGCGCGATCACGTGATTCCCGGCCGCTCTGCTCCCCCTTTTATTTTTTGCATTCCTTTTACTTCCTTTTATTTGCGCACGCGCCTTTTAAGTGCCCCCAGCGAGACTGTACACAGAGGCAGGAAAATCGTAGATGGCTAGGTTTTTATCGAGCTTTTTGCCGATGAGCTTTTCTGCCGTGAATTCTGAAAGGGGGAGAAGAAACAATCAATTTTTTTTTTATTTTCCTTTATAATCGCCGTGATAAATTAGCCGCCTCCAATTTTGCCTATACCACTCAAGCTAATTTGAGGGACTTTTTAACTATATATAATATACTTAAATTATATGGGTAGTGAGAAATTGCATGATCAAGTAATTTTCTTATTAATGCCCTCGATAAGTACGAGTCGTAAGAATGAAATATTTCTAAGAGTAATAATTTTAATAGTTGGCTAAGGGAGTGAGGTTAAATGAATTGTAATTGTATGTATCGTTGGACTAATGAATTGTCGATTTTTGCTTGCAGCGGTTCGAGCGGACAGGATGCGCGGCGGCAGGAACAAATTCGGACCCATGTACAAGCGCGACCGGGCGCGGAAGCTCCAGATGATGCGGCAGCGACAGCTCGCCCTGCAGACGATCCGGGGCACGCTCGGCGACCCGGCCAACTACCCGGCCACGGTGACGCCCTTCCTCCACATCAAGCAGGAGATCCAGATACCGCAGGTCTCCTCGCTGACCTCCTCGCCCGACTCGTCGCCCTCGCCGGCGGCCGTCGCCGCGGGCCTCGTCACCACGCAGGCTGGCAGCGTATCCGGGGTGAGTTGCCACCTCGAGACTTTGCGCGTGTATTAAAGCTACTGCTTCAGTAAAGAAACAGACGTATGTTTGTACAGAGATTCATATTCATCAGCAAGTCTCCCAGTATATATACTAAAGAATATATCTATTCTTGATATATAATCCCATTTTCAAATAAATGGTCTCTTTCTGTATTGATTGATATCATTTCTTTAGAGTAACTACTGGCATCATATGTCTGGCGCACATAGCGAATCACTCAATCATCGAAGTGTACAAATTACCGAAAGCAATAATTTTAAAATACACAATCGTCAAAAAATAACGATGTTGAATCATCACCTGACGACAACAAAAGACGCGAAGAAGGTTATAATCACATTTTAGTACTCTTTTAATAGTATGTAATTCCAAAAACAAATAATATATTTAGACCATGTTTCTTTTGATGTTCTAATAATACCGATCGATTCAATTTATTTGGAATTTCTCGACTACATATATATATCTACTTCTACTCTATTACTATTAACAGCAAAGAAACAGCCCTACGATCTTATTTGCTTTAATAAGTGAACATTTTCAAATACAGTCCTCTTGCTCGGTAGTAAGACT
>JAPYZP010001608.1:0-37041 GCA_030522985.1 Torymus sinensis | reverse complement strand
TTTTGTAACATTTATAAACAGTTTTAAACAATTTCAAACAGTTTTAGATAATTTGTAACAGTTCTTAACTGTTATTAACGTCTAAAATTTATGACAGGGTACTATGCCAAAATGTGCCATACTATGCCAAAATGTGCGATACTATGCTGAAATTTGCCATACTAGGTTAAACTGTGCCGATCCATGCCAGATTCTGCTGATCCATACCATTTATTTTTAAATTTTTGTATACCTTATCATACGGTGCCAAACTATGCCAAACCGTGCCGAACCGTACTAAATTATTGCCAAATGTTCGACTTGGCATATATGTAGCACGAGCATAGTTTGGCACAGTGAATTGGGCACGATTTATAGGCATATAGTTTGCCATAGTATGGCAGGATTTGGCACATTAAATTATTTCCAGCAGGGTATTACTTATAAATAAAGTATTATTAAATGTTTCTATAAGGTGATAAAAGTTAAGAAAAATAATATATTTTTAAAATATTTCATTAGGCAGGAGCAATGCCAGCTGCAGGGATGATGCCTGCAGGGATGATGCCCGTTGGAATGATGCCCGTTGGAATGATGCCTGCCGGAATGATGCCCGCTGGAATGATGATGCCCGCCGGAATGATGCCTGCGGGAATGATGCCCACTGGAATGATGCCTGCGGGGATGATGCCCGCCGGAATGATGCCCGGAGGAGCAGCGACTGGTCAGAGACCAGCGGGCGCCCCAGCACCGATGACTCCTGCAGCACCGATGCCGCCTCCTGCTGGAGGAGCGGCTCCACCTGGTGGAGCCCAACCTCCAGGTGCAATGGCTCCGCCTGGAGGAGCCGCAGCTGCAGGAGGAGCTGCCCGACCTCCAGGAGCAACGCCACCGGCTGGCGCACCTCCCCCTGGAGTCATAATGCCAAGGCCGGGTGGTCCGCCGATGGCGAGGCTCGCGGCTTCGGCGAGGGTGATTAAGAATCACGAGCAACAGCTTGTCGCTGAAAATGTGAAAGATGCACGCGAGACTGCGACGTTTGATACAGAGCTCGTGGATGTATCAATTTCGGACGTGGAAGGTGATGTTAGCCTCATAGCTGAGGCTGTTTCTGAAGATAACAACAATGTTAAAGGAACAAGAGAAAATACGGATGCGGTTGTAAAAAGAGAAATCGTCGAGAATGAAAAAAGGTTTATGTCAGATCATTTTACGGAGCCAACTATTCAAACTGAGAATGATAAAAGTAATGATGTAGTCTTGGAAGTCTCAAAGAGAAATAAACGACAAGCTTATGATATGTTTGATCTCTTTCACCAGTCTAACAGGTGTGAAAGAGCGTATAGAATATGTATAACCAGGTCAAGGAACTATATTGTTTCAAGGATGAGGAATTCAAGGAATGGACCTAAAACTAAAAATAATTGTTCTAATAAGCCAGCTAGAATTGTGTTCGGATCCGCAGAGGATTTGTGTCCTCACATAAGTGAAGAGACAGCATCACAAGAAGTAACACTATCAAGTATACCTGAAGCAGCTGATCCCGTTGTTCAAAATAATGATTCATCATTAGAAGCAATCGTTGTACACGATGAACCCAATGAAGGTGCTGATGTGTACCCTCAAAGTGGTCCATATATTATTCCAATAACATCTTATAATAGACAAGATTATTTTCCTTTGAGAACACCACCATTAGTCGCTTTACAAATAAAACAAGAATTAAGTAGAAGTTCAAATGACACTCTTATTTTTAGTGACAATCCAGCTAATAATTTTAATAATCAACAATTGGTAAGACCAGTTAATTAACTTAGAATACTTTTTTTTATTACAAATTGTATTTACAGAACTGATAAGTTATATAATAAAAATATTATTTATAACGTGTTGTTTTTAACAATAAATAACACTACTTTTTCCTTTCATACTTCCATTTATAAATTGGTGCACTATCCTTTGAACCACCTTTAATTTTCTGTGGTTTTGTTATCTTTTTATCTTTTAGAGCTCTTTTTATTTCCAATGTTTGTTGCACAACAGTCAAATCTTGTTCACGATCTACTCGTTTACTTAGTTCTTTATAAGCCTGTATCTTCTGTTGTTCAATCTTTTGAAGCGTTGATTCATCAAAATGAGGTACATCCATATTTTTGAGACTATCTAATTTTGGCCTATTTGTTCTTCTACTTAATAAAGCTGGATGTGTATTAAGTCTTTCTGCAAGATCAAAGTTTTTAGACTCTTCGCCATCATCAACGAAAAATATATGTTTATTTTTAACTTCATTTGCTGCATCAATCATATGCAAATTACTATAAAGTTTCTCAACTTTTTTGGTTTCAAGGTTTCTTTTGAAAGCAACATATTTCAAATCTTGTGTCTCCATGAGCTTCATTTGCTCATCTGTAAAGTCTTCGTCTTTCTCCTTTTCACGATGGATACCATTTTCTACTTGAGAATTTATCATGTGAAAGTAAAATTCATCTGGATTTTTATTGAGTGCTCTTTTTCTCAATAATTTTAAAGTGGCCTGCTTCTCATGATAGTCTTTTGCTCTTACAACATAGTCCTTTTTCTTCTCTAATAAGCCTAAATGTTTACGAGATTCTGGTTGATGGCGTTCTCTGTGAGTTTTTTGGGTCGATTTAGCAGCTTTTTTCCACGACGACATTTTCGTGACTTTCAATTTATCTGAAATCAAGAAAAATATATTCAATATAACTATAATAGCTAATCAAAAGAATAAGAATATAACTATAACCTAATTCTTTCAATTATCCTAAAATTATTCGTTACATATTAAACGTCATCTAATAAGTATTAAATTATTAGCTAACAATATATTTACCTTTGTTACCACAATTTTACAGTAAGTTAAACATGTAACTTATAAAAAAAGTGTAAAACAATTCGAAAGTTTACAAATACACAACCTCAAATATATTATATACCAAATAGCGTGAACGCGTGTACTACCGTACTACCGACTTCTGCGTTATACGACATATACATATGAATCATGACAGACAGAGCCACCTAATTGTCATATGACGCTATGACTATGTTCACTTATCGACTGTTGATAAAGTAGAATTTTCGATTACTATTTGTTGATTTTTTCAAAAAGTCAATTTATTATTTATGAACTTTTTATTTATGAAAATTGTAATAATACATTAATTACTACTATTGATATAATTTTCTCGTTCTAATTATTGTCTTAATTGTTATTATTATTATATAACATTAAAAAATATACCAATAAGATTAAAACTATATTATCAAATTATTTCCTAATTTATATCGTAGGTATTCTGTTTTTATAGGTATTATATATAAAAAAATAAAAAATTTAGTGTTTAATAATCATTTTGTAAAAATTGTAAGTAAAATAATACTTTCGATTAATTAGTTTCGCAATCTTCTAGAATGATCTATTTTATCTGATATAAGATATTTAACTATCATGATTAAATGAGTGGTGATGATTTAATAAGGATAAAAAATAAAAGATATCGGTATGTATGACTATAAATCTGAATTATTATTTAAAATCATAAATTATATGTACATTAAAATATTTTTTAGATTTATAACAAGGTCAGATTAGCGGCACATCTGTTCACATAGTGACTGAAATCGACGAGTGTAGATATTGCACACACTTAATTGAACGTTCATAACGTTCCGAGAATTTCAAAGTCTCGTCCCTCTAATATCTGGGCTTGGCGTAGACCTCGAGGTGGAAGTAGATTCCGCGCCACCTCTGGCTCTTGAACCTAAGGCTGACTTGGTCGGTGCCGGGGCCTCCGCCAGTGACAATGGGTTCGGCGCCGGTACCGTCGGTGATCTGATCAAGTGCCCTCACCTGGGTGATGACGTGATTGGCCGGAGCCTTGATAGTCCTGGTGATGATCAACTTCATGCCGCTGATTTGGTAGCTTTCGGCGATGTTCTCCTCGTAGATGAGCTTGTCGTTGTACTGGCGAGCGCCGACCACCAGGTTGTTCGATGAGTTTTTGGCGTCCGGGTTGACCAGTGAGTTGATGGCCGGTGTGGCCCTGACACTGACGGCCAGGACAGCGAGGACGCAGAGAACTAGGACGGCTTTGAACGATGCCATTGCAATGTGACGATTGTTATGCGGTACACGATCTGCTGCGAATTTGTAACTCTCCTTTCTGCTATATTGTCTGGTGCACTACCTTTTATATTACTTACCTCCAGATGTTTAGTTGCTGATTCATTATCTTATCAGGTGTTTTCATGTGGCCGCCGCCGCCGAGTTATGACAGTTCTGGGAGAGGTACGCAAAGACTTTCAAGATACGGAATTAGTTTAATAAGATTTATTTTCGGGAAATTCCGTGTAGATAAAATCATATTCGGCTGCGAGGATATGGTTGTGCTTTAGTTACATTGATGCGCTATCATTTACTAATTTATATAATCGCAATATTCTATCGTAATAATTAATTGTGTTCTGCTTGTTTGGTGATTCAATGTTCTATTTAAAGAGGTGATGAATCAACTCTGAGAACTGGAGCTCGAGAATAAATCCGTCAGTTAACAATATATGGTTTCCCCTTATTTACAAATTAAGATCGCAAACTTACGAAAACAAATTGCATTAAAAATTAATGATTAATTTTAAAATTAGGAATCGAAATTTGTAAAAATTCAGTTTCATAAATGCTATATTAACTTATAAATTCTTTTGTATACTTATACAAATAGTTGAAAATTTTCGATAATTTTCTATAGTATATAATATAACACGTATAAGCTGATTCAAATTTAGCATTAGCCTTTACTGTAAATACATTTTTAAGGAAAAGAATTAGTTTTAAAATGAATTTCTTACAGAATTTAAAATCAAAATTTCGCCAAATTTATTGCAGTTAGCTACCTGATAACTCTATAAAAATATATAATAAGGTCTACTGGAACAATTTTTGAACCAGCTTTCTATCCATTATTTTTTCAATCGTCAAAATGTGAATAACTATAACACTTTAATACGTCACTCGCTATGATGATCAATTGTATTGGATAATAGAGCGTAAAATAATATTTTAGTTTAAAGTAATTGGAAACATGATTCAAGCTGCTATCAAGCTAAATCTAGCTATCATACAAGAGAGTCAAGGCATTATTTTTATAACCGATGGGCCATTGTAGTACGAAAACAATTTTATAAACTCGTCCACAACAAAGTTTGATTTGATTTTCAGAATTCATGTATTTAAAAATTATTATTGCTATTAAAAATCTTCAATTTTTAAATTCAATTATTATTCAATTATTATAATATATACGGCATCACTACAATTTTTCGATTTTAAGAGTTTTGTAAAATTAAAAATTTTGTTCAAAGTACTGTGTGCATTTTCTAAGGAACATTATCGAAAACATATTCATGAGATTTCTATATTAGCCAAACCTGTTGTGAGCCCCCACTTTAGTTATTTTTAACTCACTTGTATAAATGAAAGCCATTTCTTTTATCAAGGTAAGAATCTCAAATTCTCAGCTTTAATGGGTTATTGGAATCATAAAAGATTTCTCCATCGTATTTTTCGTTATAATTCTAATATCATATCGATAAGTGCGTCATTAAAAACCGGCTCCAATCCTCCCATAACGGTCAAATATAATTTTTGTGCATGCGACATAATACACTTTTTTATACGTTAACCTTTCCTTAAATAAATATTCAAATGAATGACTCGTCGATATTATCAAAACATAATTTAAATACAAAATTAGAACGATTTATTTGACAAGAAAAATAATGAGTTCTACAAATATTTCTTTAAGGCGATTAATGTATACAATTTTTTATGTAAATTATGGATAAGTCAAATTTATATTATAACTCATTTATATCTGCTTGAATTGAGAACTGTTATACATTGTTCCATTAAAGAAGATATATTGGTTGTTTATTCACGTACACTTTTACTTTATACAAGAATGTATGGAATTCAATGCTATTGTTAAAAAAAAATTAATTTTGTTTCTATGCTTTGGAATTTAAACAATTCAAGTAATAATTTACGTTGTATTTTTAACTACATTCCCATTTATTACACAGCATCATGATGTCATAAAATATCGAGCTTCAAACACTTATGAGAATCTACTAATCAGTATGAATCATAATGATCTATTCTTTCAAATTCTTAATGTCACAAAAATGAATTGTTTAAAATATAATAATTAATGAAGAAAAATTATTCTTCTATATATAGAAGAATTTTAAAACGATGTCAAAGATTTCTTATATAATCTTTTCAATACCTTATTATACAAGGAGTTTTGAAAATATACTATCAACATTATCAAACGTATGCGTGTCCCAATAAGAAAAGTAATAAATTTTAGAGTGTTCTAGATAATACTAAATCTTCTACGAATGAATAGAATTCGTCTTAATTATGGAAAACGTTCTGAGCATCAATATTCAATGATGTAATTATTCGTATCTGCGGAAGTAAACGAGTCACCGCGGCTTTTTCTTCACAAGCGATATGCGATAGCGGAATAAGATTTGTCAATAACCGTCGCTTGGAATTGAGAGCATATGAACTATTTTCATTAATATTACTGCGCATAGGAAACTATTTTATACTTGAACATATTCTTACAAATACGTGTATAGAAATACCATATAAAATTTAAGTTGCTAAGGAGCAATCACGAATAATAAATATTAAACAAGGATGTAACAATAAAGGTGAAGCATAATAATGTAGCAAAATACGTTATAATGTGTGAATACAAAGGAAACTGGCATGAATGACCGCTTGTTCTTCATACTGGTTCTAGGACGTAGCTCAATTGATTTCAAAATCAAAACAGTAAGTTCTTTGTACAAGGACACTATTGGTACACCTTGGTTCCAAGGTTCGTATCATTTAAATTTCTATGTTTAAACTGAATTGGAAATTTTTAAAACAGTTTGTACATAAACAAGTTCACTATTAATAGTTTTTATATGTTTTTTCGTGAAATAATAAAAATTTATATGTTTTGCTGTTCATTTTTTAATTAATTGTTACGTCGATATAACGTTGAGATTAGGATAGAAAGCGATCATAAGAACATTTCCGTGCGATAGATGATTTTTATTTGCAAGTTTGCACATCTGCTCTCTCTCGTCAAATGAACTTTAGCAACGCAACTAGTTATAATGCAATCTTATACAATTTTTCATATAAACTTATATACCAATTCTCGGGTAACTCAATAACAAAGGGTTTTCACACATTCACAATATTTTTCAAGGCTCTTTGAAAGGGATATTTATAGTAAAAAAAAATCTTTTAAAACATTATCTCGTAACTGATTTGCTAATTAGGTTCTAAAATTATGATGAACTTAATTTTTAACGATTCCTCCTTCCTGCAAATTGATGTGAAAAACGCTGCTCTTATCATATCAAGTATACAAAGAACGATAATAGCTAAAAAACATGGCTAATTAGCGCGAATCCTTAAAAGCTGATACATTCCGGAAAGACCCGCGTCAGTTGTCCTCTCAGCGCTTGAACGAGCGCGCGACGTCATCTCCGCGCGTCCGATAAGATAATAAACGTATAATACGCGTGCGAGACGTAAACAGTAGAGGAAATAAAACTTAAAGGTAGTACATAAGGCGCGCAGCTTTGGCCGAGCCGCAGGCAGTCCGCGTCCAGCAGCAGCAGCACGCGCATCTCTCTATCTCTCTCTCTCTCTCTCTCTCTCTCTCAGACAGTGAAGCAAAAGGCAGACATGGCATCGCTCCGCACGTCCGTTCTAGCGGCGGTGCTCGCCACCGTCCTCGTGGGCGCGTACGCCGACCTGTTCGGCAACCTCGCGAAGAACGAGTCGCACCACCTGGTGGTGGGCAACCGGGAGAAGGGCGACGCCCTGGTCTACCAGGAGAACATCGCCGAGGAGTACCACGTGAGCGGCACCAAGGTCATCGTCGAGCGTAACGTGCGCGCCCCGGAGAACCACATGATCACGCAGGTGCGCCTGCTGGACCAGACGAGCGACGGCACCGGAGCAGAGGCGACCATCACCGGAGGCGGACCCGGCGCCGGCGGCGTCAATCTCCGATTCAAGGGCCAGAGGTGGCACGGAGTCTACTTCAGGGTCGAGGTCTACGCAGTGCCCGTCTAAAACGCCGAGTCGACGTCACGTTTATTGGCCGCTCTTGCGACAGCGATCTCGACCTATGACATTGTGCCGCTTTTACACTTATCTCTCTTGTCGACCTACGATCTGCGCCTCTCACGTCGATATAGTGTGTAATGTAAATAACACATAGTATTACGCTATTTAAACAGCCGCCATCTCGCTTGAGCCTATGAAAATTTTATACTCGTGTAGACTATATAATTTATTCCATGATAAAGATCTGATTATCTGTATAAAAATTTTTACTCCTTATTAAATAAATTTTTTAAAACTGTTTTTGTCTTTTAGTCACTTCCTTTCTCACGTAATACGTCCTTTCCTTATAGACACCAAATGGTAGGTCATTATGTTTAATAACGTAATTAGTTGTTGTAATACTATGATTGGTAATGTTCAATTGTGTGTTTCCTACTTTTTACCTCATTCAATTAAAATTCGAGTCTATTTTTGTATTATTTTATTTTTCGTGGAAGCGTTAAAAAGTTAATTTTATTTTTTATTTTTACGTGTGTTAGTATTGTGTGAAGTTAAAGAATGCATCACTGATTACATAGTTTATTAAATAATTGTTTGTTAACTGAAAATTTTACGATATTTTTTTATACCTGCAACCTGGAGCGAGTTTACAAAAAGAAAAAAAAACTTGTTTATAGCGTTCCACAATTAGATAATGTTTTTTTGTCTCTCCCAGGTAAGCAAATATATTCACTTTGCACAATCAATATCGAAACTATTAATCTTGAAAGAATGTAAAAGAATGTTTACAGCTATAATAGATACTGACTATGCATCACTTGCGAATAAAAGCTTGATATAATCACCTGTAATACTGATAAGTAAAGTAAATTTTTAATGACGCATAATAGCTTTTGATAAATGAAATATTCTGTTATTTCTGAAAGTGTATTTTATATCGAAGAGCGACATAGCGGTCCGAAGGCAAGTATGAGTCATTGCATATAGTTATAGCATAAATAGTTTACTGGCATTTACTCACCCGTGTAAAGATTAATTTATACTATAGTTTAAACAAAGTTAATATACTAATTCTTTAAATTTTTAAATGCAAAAAGGAATAGCCGAGCTTAATGAATACACCGAAGTAAACGAAATAAATAGAATTATCAACAAGAGTTGTCAGCACCTGCTATGTCGGTACCGTTATTACAGCGGTCAATGATTAAGAACGTAATGTATGATGTTGATTAGGATTTCTACAGAAAATCTTTTTGAAAGCCTCTTTGTGAAACCCCTTTTAGGTATGGCCCACCACAACCGATATGTAACTCACCTCAAATGAGTAATGTTTATAAATATTGCAATTTTCCCGTCGTTTTATAATTCACTATCAATTTCATCTACTGTTTGTGCTTTATAACTGTTATATGAAATATAATCCGTAAGATTTATTTAAAATTATAGAAACAACTTATTGAATGTTTATATTACAAAATAAAATTATATGTTGAACCTAAAAGTTTACTATTAAATAAGTATATTATCTAAAATTTCCATTAATAATTTCTAGAAGTTTATCACTGAAGGATTTCAACATTGTTGAAACTCACAGTTAATACGTACAACCAATAAGAAAACAATCTTACGATTCTATCTTTATATTAATTTATGATTCTCTTTTAAATAATAAATTTTATATGATTTATTGAAACACATTTGAACTCTGCGTTTTCGGTATCTCTTTCGTCTAATTTTAACGTCTGTTATAGTTTCTAGTTGTCTTGACCTGAACTCACAATCGTCGTTTGATAAATGCGGAATTTCCATAAACAAGTTGGTTTTTCATTGCGTAATTCAACAGTATTCTAATAACAAACATAGTTTACATTTTCTTCAATTTATTTAAATAAATCTTCTTAAAAATCACTTTTATAATAAAAGTTTACTTAAAAAATCTGATTATATTTTGAATTGTGAAATTTCTGAATTTTCTAGAATTTTAAATTTCCATCATCTGTAAGAGGTCTTTTATAACACTTTCTTGCATATATTCACAAGTAACAGGAGAAAATAAGGAAAATTAATATATTTCAGATAAACAGACAATTCTGACCTATTTAATCGCCTTATTTTGATTTGTATAATCGACATCTTAAAGATAACTTTAAAATGAAGAGTTCAAAGGAATTAAAAAATTAATTAATCTTTTATTACGCACACTGCATTATTGTAGGAAAAATATTAATAATTTATTACATATCTTGAATAATCTTGAATAAATTTTGGATATCATTTCCATAAAATATTTAGATGCACTATATAAAAATGAAAATTTTCTCGGTATAAAATAAATACTATAAATAAGAACTACAGTCGACATAAGTAATAATTTTTAATTATAAAATAAATAGATTTTTGTGTGTAATAGATAGTTAACGTGCTGTTCTATTATAAAGTCACAAAATATTGTGGCCCATGTATGTACATAAATCATCATCAGCAATAAATCCGAGTGCAATTATTATTCTGCGTAAAGACTCGGATTTTTCGAGATTACTGAGAACCAGCAAGCGGACATACGTTATCATCTTCGATGCGATTCATTTCGCTCCTCGACGTACAGTGTATAAGTAAGCAGAAATGCGCAATAGAATGCGGCGAGTGAAAAATATACGCGAACACTCGCACAACGCGTGCAATCGGAAAAGAAAAGAAAGTTTGGTTTTCCTGGAATCTATTGTAAACTTTGCAGAATTACGTTGACGTAGTAAATTTGTTTTTCAAATTTGTCTCCTCTGACTGGCCGCTAACCAAGATAAAATAAGCGAGTAAGAGAACACAAGAGAGAGTGTATTTAAAAAAGCGGATAATCGATGTGATTATAGTAGTGTTGTCCTTTATCAGGTGCCTTGTATCAGAGGCTTATACCTTATAAACCGGCGTTATTGAAAACAGATAGTGACCGAGAAAAAAATATCGGGATGGTGTATAAAATGATCTCGGACTGACTGGAGATTAACAGTGATACTAGCTAGCAGTAAAATGAAGTTGTTTTTACTATGTGGTAAGAGATTATGTCAATTTGCGATTTCGTCCTAGATTTATGTGGGTAACAGCCGATCGGATACATTAATTTCGAATGAAACCTATTGGTATTTTGTTTTTGGTCATTGTTAAAAATAAGATACTTCACCAGTAATATATGTTAGTACCTTTATATTTTATTTTTTCCTTTTTATGTTTCGTATCAAATGCACAGCACGCCTAGTAATTGTCTTTTTCGAATGTACATGAAACGTGCAGTGGTATCAAATCTCTTCTCATAGAAACATTTTTTCAATCTGAATCGAATATAAGAATAGTTTAAATTAAAACAGCACTAGGAATTCTATTATATATGTTACAGATTTATATTTTTCGTGCACTGAATTTAATTAATATCGTTGCTAATTTCTAATTTTTATTTCAAGCACTGATAGTATTATTAGTATCAGAAACTCACGGGGGCGAAAGTAAGGCTGCAGCTAATGCTGTGACCAAGAAATTCAAAACTGGTTACCTTGACATTGAAACCAAAAGCAACAAAATCATTCTTAGAATTCGAAAGAATGGTAAGTGCCGTTTAACTATTAATAAAATTTATGTTCTAGCTATTGCACCTTTTAACAAGAAATTTTGTTATATTTTGCTTTCTCTGTGTGTGTGTGTGTGTGCGTGCGTGCGTGCGTGCGTGCGTGCGTGCGTGTGTGTGTGTGTGTGTGTGTGTGTGTGTGTGTGTGTGTGTGTGTGTGTGTATTGGACACTGGTGATAATTTTTAACTATTCAATCGATTTTCACTGGAAAAAGCTCATTCTCTTCATTTCGGATAAGAATAAAAAGAACATAACCTATTTTTCGATTTTATCGATCTTCTTTTTTTATAACCAAAAAACGATTTTATCGATCTTCTTTTTTTATAACCAAAAAACGATTTTGAATTTTTCGTTTTTTCGACTTTTTAATGTGTTACAGCTATTATTACTTAACATCACAAAGTTTTATTGAAAGGTCTTAAAATTAACTACATTTTCTTTTTTTTTTAATATAAATTTGTTATTGATAAAAATATGGTTTATATACTTTAATTTATGTCGAAAAAAATGTGTTATTAATAAACTTCAATTTTTAACCACTTATTACACTTATTTAGTACACCATGTAGCTAAAATTTCAAGATATTAGACGCATTTGTTTTCGAGAAAAAAATTATTTTAGAAAAAAAGTAAATATTCTTTCATCTTCCATAAGTGGCGTAAAAGGCAATGAATCGTTTTGAAATTTGGCAGAGAAGTAGATTTTTTATATATAAGAATTCAGTTCGGTGCCTAAAAATTTATATCTAAGAATCGAGTTCGTTGTCCAAAAAAATTTGTTTGTTACAATCATAAATATTTGATGTTGAAAAAATTTTTTTTTCACATTTTTATGAAATTCATGGAATGTATTTGCATTTCGAAAATAAATTTTTAGAAAAGAATTTCGCATATCTAAATAATTTAAAATTATGTAAAATGTCGTAGCGGAATGACTCCTGAAGTGAATTTCTGACTTATGAAATGGAAATTGATTAAAAAAATGTAGATCTGAAAAATTTATTTTTGGCATTTAAATTCAACAAAAGGAATCAATAAATAAGTTAGAGGAAGCAATGTGCCAATGAATTGGCAGAGGTATTTTTAAAAATGTACATGAAATTCTATCTTATAAAAATAAAAAAATTGTGAAAGCTACATTATTT
This sequence comes from Torymus sinensis, assembly GCA_030522985.1. Classification (NCBI taxonomy): domain Eukaryota; kingdom Metazoa; phylum Arthropoda; class Insecta; order Hymenoptera; family Torymidae; genus Torymus; species Torymus sinensis. The sequence goes on along the minus strand of JAPYZP010001608.1, from coordinate 24,138 downwards.
TAGTCATAAGGATTGCGAATATTAATTAAATGCCAATGAAAACTTTTAATATTTTGTAGATGGAGCAAACACTGAAAATTCTTTATTTACCAAAATTTCAAAAGCGACAAATCAGCCTCCTCTCCAAATAGAGCAAGACTGTGAATTGCTCACGACATGTGTTTTGTCTGGCAATATAACACACACGAAAATAAAGGCAGATCCTGACAATGAAATTATATACATAACACGATTTGTCAATGATGCAGAAGCCCAAATAACAGACTGTTATTTGGTGTCTCAATCATCCGACAATACAGAATGGTTTGGTGGGCCTCAGCTAAAGTATCAACACTGGCCCATCCAAAACATGTACTATGAAGAGGAAGCATATGTACCAACACATCCTAAAAATATGGCTATTGCAGAGAGGTATTGGTTATCAAACAAAGGAATCTACATTTTTGTCAATGAAAAGGATCCCCTATTTATAGATCAGAATAATTACAAAGACAAGCACTTATGCTTGATTGCAAAAAACAAACCTCCCTATAGGACAAGAAGCCAAATAACTTTAAATTATGAGATTGGAGTTTTTCCTAATCCTAGAGTAGCTCATGAAAACGTGATTAAAAGACACTTTGGTCTTCCCAGTGGACACCCAAATGAAAGGATGGTGACTCATCCAATTTGGTCTACATGGGCTAGATATAAAGTCAATGTCAGCGATCAGGTTGTGAGAGATTTTGCCAAAGAAATCAAGACTAATGGCTTTGAGAACAGTCAAATTGAAATAGATGATAATTGGGAAACATGCTATGGGTCAGCAAATTTTGATACAAATAAATTTCCAGATATAAAATCACTTATTTCCGATATAAAAAAAAATAATTTCCGCGTTACATTGTGGATTCATCCATTTATCAATAAAGATTGTAATGATGGTGAAGCTTACGATTTTGCTCTTCAAAACAATTATCTCGTTAAAAATCTAAACGGAGAAGTACACACATCGTGGTGGCGAGGTAAATTTTATTATGTAATTCATCAAAAAATGTTTACATTTATTAAATAAATATTTATTTTTACTTATAGATAACACAAAATATAAGTGACTCGTATATTCAAAAATAAAAATTTTGAATTTCGTATTTCTTAACACGTTTCTTCAATTTGAAATTTAAATATATGATTTTGTAGGTCCCGATTCAATGATTGATTTTTTAGGTGCAGATGCAGCCGCCATTGACTTTACTAACCAAAACGCAGTTAACTGGTGGATAGGTCGTTTGAAAAAACTCCTAGAATTGAGCATTGATAGTTTCAAATTTGATGCTGGTGAAGGATCGTGGTTACCACAAGTAGCAGATTTAACTGGGCCCAAAGACTTGCAACCTGGCATTTACACTTTAAACTATACAAGCAATTTGGCTAAACATTTTGATGACAATATTGAAGCTCGAGTTGGCTGGAGAACTCAACATCTTCCCTTTTTCGTTCGAATGATTGACAAGGACACCAGGTGGACCTGGAACAATGGACTTCCTACTCTTATTACAACTTTGCTTCAAATGAACTTGAATGGCTATGTCTTTGTTTTACCTGATATGATAGGTGGAAATGGTTATGTTAATAATTCAGATAAGGAAACGGTACTTCCATCAAAAGAAATGTTCATAAGGTGGTTACAAGCAAATGTTTTCATGCCATCACTGCAATATTCATTTGTTCCTTGGGATTTCAAAGATGAAGAAGTATATATTACCTATGAAACCGTATATTGAAAAGTCTCGTAATTTAGTTAATGTTGATAATTAATATTTCAGGTAGTCAGAATCAGTAAAACTTTTACGGACTTGCATGCTAAAATATCACCAAACATAATGAAACTTATGAAAAAGGCTGTGGAAACCGGAGCTCCTATAAATCCACCCATTTGGTGGGTTGATCCTTCAAATATACAGGCTCACAAAATTAATGATGGTACGAATATTACTTTGATTTCCTTTAATATTAATTACCAATTCAAGGTCGTACTCAAAATAAATCGATATTTGTATAACCTCAATGCTTTTATAATTTAGAATACCTTCTTGGAGAAGAAATTTTGGTGGCTCCTGTTATTGAGGAAGGTGCTATTTCTCGCAACGTTTATCTTCCATCGGGAAAGTGGAGAGATGGAAACAGCGATAAAGAATACGCTGGTCCAGTATGGTTAGATTATGAAGCACCATTAAATATTCTCCCATACTTCTATAAAATTTAATAAAACCATCTATAAATATGTAAAGTAGCAAGTTATTCCAAGTAAATATATATACAATTCATCAATATAATCAGAATCAGAAATCAATATCAACTATTTATCAATAATGATCTGATTTCTGTATTCAATTTGATTATAAAGCTATCGTTACTTTCGTAATACCCGGTTTTCAAAAGAGCATCACGTTCTTCTACAAGTATAGTTAACTTTCTTTCACGCGCACTTGAATTCGTTAGCATATCTGATTTAAGAAAATTATGATCAAAATTAAAACAAATCAGATTGTGGAGAACATAATTGTTCAATTGCATCTGTTTTAACATATTGCAATGTTGTGTCAGGATCTGATCATAAGTTAAAGCTGATGAATCAGTATGTAATATTTCTTCTAAACTATAACGATATTGATTGTATGGTAAATTAGTTTTTGTAACAGAAGCACGATTTTCTCATTGTTTGACCTATTCGCGGGATTAAAATATCCGTGTTTAGACCGCAGACGAAAATAGTATATTATGCAACTAGGATAAAATTAATGAAGAACTACGAATTATTAGTGAGAATTGCTTCACTCAAGAAATTAGTGGAAAAAACTACTAATTTATTAGTGCATATACACTATTTCTTACTATTATTAAAAACTACTAATAAAATAGTGTATATGCACTAATAAATTAGTTGTTTTTCACAGGTTATAAGCTATAAATAGAGCCGAAAACGTCCGCTGCTCGCCGTAGCGGATGGTAAAAAATCGAAAAACACCCGCTGACCTTTTTGAATGGAGCTTACAGGATTGTTTAAGAGAATCATTGAGATTTTGAAAAAATAGCAAATGTTAGCCCGATCTGCGATAGATTACCAAATGTATACATTAAGGCAGACGCTGCGGGTGATTGCGTTCTTGAGTTAAAAGAATTTACGTTAGCCACACTTGAGTAAATTGAAAAAAACACAAATATCTATACTTGAGGTACAAAAAATATGGTGTGCACCAAGGGCTAACTAGGAGAGGCTACGAACTCAGGATCACGGATTCGGCTCAAATTTGGCGATATGTTTTTGGATGTAGAAATATGAAGAAAGTTGCAATATTAGGCTCAAAAAAACTAAAGTTCTGCATCTTTTTAGCTTCATTTTGAGAAAACCCTCGAAAAAACCCTCTTCTTAAAACGCTAACCATTAACTCTGGAGAGTCTAAAATATAATTTCAAAAATAGAAAATAAAACCATAGAAAACGTGCTTTCATTTGCTTGTTTAAGAATTAAAAAATGTCGATTCCTTCCAAAGTTATGAACGTTTGAAATTGAGCATCAAAAGTGCACCAAAATCCGCAGACAGTCGAACAGTGAATTTTGGCGATTCAACAACGTATTTTCGATGCTCAATTTCAAACGTTCATAACTTTGGAAGGAATCGACATTTTTTAATTCTTAAAAAAGCAAATGAAAGCTCGTATTCTTTAGTTTTATTTTCTCTGCCTGAAATGATATTTTATACTTTCCAAAGTTAAACAGTGGCCCTTTTAAGAAGAGGTTTTTTAAAAGAATTTCTTCAAAATAAAGCTAAAAGTGCCCAGAACTTTGGTTTTTTGAGCATTTGGGTCTTGATAGCTCTTTCCAGAGTTTTTAAGAGGGTCGAGGCCAAAGCAATAGACCAAAAGCCCTTTCTTCTCTCTTTAGTAATAAAACCAATTTTAAGTTCCTTCCATTTGGTAGAATAATTACCGCAGAGATGAGAGGATTTTGTTGTAAAGCGTGCACCTCACTTTCGGAAGCAAGATCGCTCTTATTGAGTCTAATGCATCGCGCGTCTGATCGTGAGAGGTCTTTCCACGAGGGGCGGATAAGCGCGTCACCTTTCCTATCGCTATAGCTCATCACGTGGAAAAATACTTCCAGCTAACCCGCCTTTTGTTAGTTTTTTTTCTTTTAGTTGTAAGTATACATATTGTTTTTTAATTTTCCACAATCACAGTTATAACTATATAAAATATTGCTTATTATTTTCAATGGAATTTACTGTTTTTTGTTCAATTATTACTATTCTTTCTGCCTTTAAATTAAGTAGCCAGATTTAGACTATCGATCTGTCGTATAGTCTATAAGCGATCAAGCTCAATTAAAATTTATATCACTCTAATCGAATCATCCATCGCGTAGACGGCAAGATTAAAATCGGGTGCGGGAGATTCCTATAATGTATGGAATGCCGACGAAGTTTAGAGCTGACTTAGGTGTACGTGAAGAAATAGTATGTAATGATCCCTGAATAACGATCGATTTTTCCAAAAATGAGAAAAAAAAAAGTGAATGTGAGTGTACTCATAGTTGGCTGAGACTTTAGACAAAGCACCGTTGAAGATTATCTTCTAAGAATTGCCTGGAGGGAGAGTCTGTAGAATGCGTATGTTCAATTATATAAAAGTTTTCTATCATGAGTCTGTTGGGATTTAGAGAGCCGATGAATTCCTTGAAATTATCAGGTTTAATTTTTTGTAGAGTTATTAGAAGATATAATATCTAAGGTTTTGACCGAAAGAAGGTTATTAAGAGAGGGATTCGATCTAAAGTTTCTGAGACACTCCCTCGTTTCATCCACGACTTTGGTACATTCATCGTTTCATCACACTTCAAGGCTTCTTTTTTGGGGATGTTGAGGGTTGAAGGAAGAAGTCTTAGCGCCTGAATCAGAAAAGAGTTCAAAACCGAGTCAACGCTAGCGAAATACTTATCAAGACGTTGTCAGTTATTGATTAGGTCCTCAGAGATTTTGGCCCAATTGACTTCAAATAATTCGTAGTCTTGTTTACCTGTGAGTTGACTCTAAGTTCGTAATTAGGCCTAGGATAACTCTCATAGGAAAATGGTCACTGCCTACGCACAGTTCCAGTAATACCCAAGAGAGATCTCTGGAAAAATTAGCCCACGAAATTGTAATACCTGGACAACTGTTAGATGTGTGAAGGCGAGTAGGGCTATTATCGTTAAGTATATTACGAAGTTATCTGTGCAGTCAACAGCGCTAGATAAATTGAGACCTAGTAGTGAATCAAGTCGCCGATTACGATGATATTGTAAGATAAAGAAGATTGAACTGAGATAAATTATCTAATAGTTTAATGAACCATGACAGAGAGGAGGAGCAGAGAGAGAGAGAGAGAGAGAGAGAGAGAGAGAGAGAGAGAGAGAGAGAGAGGGAGAGAGAGATAAAGAGAGAGAGGCTTCAAACTTTGATGTATATGTATTCAAACTTTCTAGTCTCTTATCCGGAAAGGTTTGAATAAGAAAAGAAAAGTACAGGAAAAGTCTTGAAAGTTTATATCTGAAACTTTCCGGATTTTGGAACCGGATCTCTTCTATTTTAACCAGGGGGTGATTAGTCAATTCAAGCGATATGAATTGGAAGCTTCTCTTAAGGTGGTTCTTTCACGGGGATTCCCAGTCAAATCAGTACTAAATGAAAAGGCTACCTAAGATTGAAAAAATCATAGTTACTAATAATTATAGTTTAATCTAATAACAATACACTAATACTATAAATATAGTGTATTTAACATGACTAAAATAACTTTTTTTGACAAAATGTCGATATTTTAGAAACAGCACAAACAATTATTGATTAAAAATCCCTATCTTTTTTGGTTCCGAACCGATTTGAATGTTCAAGGTCTCATTTTGTTCCTTAAGTAACTTTATGGGGACTCACCGAAGGAAAAATTTTAAAATATTCAAAACCTAAAATTAATATAGTAACTGTTCTATTAATTTTTTTTTCTTGTTTAAATTATGCGTTGCTCGTTTTATTATTCACCAAATAAATATTTCCTTTTCCCCTCTATGCTTTTCGCTACCCTAGCACACATCAATTTGCGCCGCATTATTTTGTAGGAAAAATATTAATATTTAAATTTTGAGAGAGACGTTCGTGATCAATTATTTGGAAGGAAGAATGAACTTGAACGAACAGTGTGCGTGAAATAAGTAATCTTTATTTATGGTCAGCGCTTCGGGAGTGAGAAATTACTCCCCTCATCAGGGCATAATAGATTAAAATTCACCGACTGGCATCGTTAAGTTTGTGAAATCGAATTTTTATACGAATTATGTTCGACTTCACAGCCTTAATGATGCCAGTCGGGAAATTTTAATCTATTATGCCCTGATGAGGGGAGTAATTTCTCACTCCCGAAACGTCGGCCATAAATAAAGATTATTTCACGTACGCACACGGTTCGTTGAGGCCTATTCTTCCTTCCAAAAAATATTAATAATTTATTACATATACTTGAATAAATTTTTAATATAATTTCAATGTAATGTTTTGATGCACTGTATACAACTGAAAGTTTTCTCCGTATAAAATAGATTATAGCTTTTCGTACACGCATTTCGATAAAAATAATAAATTAGCTTTTCTTGGAATTCTCACGGGCCATTATTCTATATCAATTTAACTTGAAACAATTAATCACAATATAAATTAAACGATACGGTTTTAGAAAATAATTTCCTCTAAAAAAGTTATCAACACATTTGATTCAAAAGGAAAGACTACAGCTAGCTAAGAGCAATTGCCATGACATATAAGAATATAAATATTTTCGAAACTGTAGTTAATCTGCTGTTCTATTACGCAAACTATTGTGGCTCATGTATGTACATAAATCATCGTCAGCAATTATACATTCGAGTGCAATTATTATTGTAGGTGGATTTCTACGGATTTTGCGTGTTTATTGATAACCAGCAGGCACAATGCGCTGAAAGCGGGACTAGCGTCATACCTCTTTGATACGAATTTTGCCGCTCTTCGATGCACGCAGTGTTTACGATTATGCAGAAATGCGCGATATAAAGCGGCAAGTGAAAAATACATTAACACTCGCGCACCGCGTGTTAATGGAATAGAAACGAAAGTTTGATTTTTGTCGTTACTATTGTGAATTTCGCAGAATTATGTAGACGAGAAAAATGGTTTGAAAAAATTTGTTTTCCTCTGACTGGCCGCTAAACAAGATAAAACATAAGCGAGTAAGAGAACAAGAGTGCAAGAGAAAGAGAGCGAGAGAGAGAGTGTATTTAAAAAACCGGGTAATCGCTGTGATTATAGTCGTGTCGTCTTTTATCAGGCGCCGTGTATCAGAGGCTAGATGCTACCTTACCCGAGCCTTATCGAAAACTGATAGTGACATGGGTAAAAGGTATCGGGAAGGTGTATAAAATCATTCCGGACTGACTGGGGATCAACAGTGATACTCGCTAGCAGCGAAATGAAGTTGCTTTTACTGCTATGTGGTAAGACATTATCTCAATTTGCGTTTTCGTACTCCTAGATTTATGTGGGTGACGGTCGATCGGGTACATTTATTTCGAATGAAATTTTGTTTTTGGTCATTTTTGAAAATGAAATACCAATGCTACGTTTTAGTGAAATTATCTATTGCTAATAGGGAAGTGACGCTTTTCATGTTTCGTAACAAGTGCACAGAGGACATCCTATAGTAGCACGTGATTGTGTTTTTCGAACCTGCATGAAACGTGTTGTGGTATTTAAGTTCTCGTCAAAAAAACGTTTTTTCAATCTTTTTTTAACCGATATATCTAACTATAAACAAACTATTTTTTTTTATATTTTAAAAGATGTTTTACCAATTCAGGTATTCAATCGTATTGAATTTATTTACGCAATATTTAATTAATTTATTGAAAATTACCGATGTTACGTACAATACTCACAAATCGAGAAATATTAAATTATAAATTAATTTTAATTTATATTCGCCAAGCAATATAATAATCTTTTATAAACAAATATGATAAAAATAATAAAGTATATTTTATGAAACTAACTTATTTATTGCTCATTATTCTTTTTTGCTTAATTGATTTAAATATAAATATTGCTTACATTAAAATAGTAGTAATAATTCTAGTAAAGTATATTAAAGATTTATATTTTTAGTTACTTCATTTAATTAATATCGCTACTAATTTATAATTTTTATTTCAAGCACTGTTAGTATTATTATCATCGGAAATTCATGGCTGCGAAAGTAAGGCTGCAGCTAATGCTGTGACCAAGAAATTCAAAACTGGTTACCTTGATATAGAAACAACAAACAACAAAATCATTCTTAGAATTCGAAAGAATGGTAAGTACTGTTTTTAAGTATAAAAAATCATATATGAAGTAGATAAAAGGAATGTTATGTCTTGTTTCATTTTCACTTTATAAATAAGAAATTTATTTATATTTTTACAAACATAAATATTACAAATTTACCATAGGTGGCATGTAAACTTTTAAAAATTACGACTATAATTTTTATTTTGTATATCGGAGTTTCTGACTCTACTATTACGCACCTTGGAAGCAAAAGTGAAGGATGTCCCAGATCGCATGTCAATTGTCACACGAGCCGAAGGCGAGGGTGACAAACATGCGATCTTAGGCATTCTTTATTTTCTCCCGTGGTGCGTATACTATTTTTTTGCCTGGCGGGGCCACAAATACAACCTTTGCCATCGGGCGTCGGGAGCAAAAGTGGTACTTTCAGCCCGCTAGGCAAAATTAGTATATTACGCAGCACGGGAGGAAAAAATTGGGACAGTCCATATCTCGTGTAAATTACCACCCGAAGCGAAGGCATAGGTGGCAAACAGGAGATGTGGGTTGATCAATTTTACTCCTGTGGTGCGTATACTATTTTTCACCATACCTGGGCCGAAAATACCACATTCGCGTTTGTGAGCCGGGAGCGAAATTGGCACTTTCGGCCAGGGTATGGTCAAAAAAGTATTATTGAAAAAATGGTTTGGACCTGTCATACATTAAATTTTATGTTTTAAAAATATAGAAAAGTTATGAAAACTAAATTTTTTTAATCGCAAGGATTGCGAATATAAATTAAATGCAAATAAAAACTATCGATATTTTATAGATGGAGCAAACACAGACAATGCTTTATATACCAAAATTCCAAAAGAAACAAATCAGGCTCCTCTCAAAATAGAGCAAGACTGCGAATTGCTCACGACATGTATTATGTCTGGCAATATAACACACACGAAAATAAAAGCAGATCCTGACAATGAAATTGTATACATAACACGATTTGTCAATGATCCAGAAGCCCAAATAACAGACTGCTATTTCATGGCATCCGAAAAAACAGAATGGTTTGGTGGACCTCAGCTTCGGTATCAACACTGGCCCATCCAAAACATGTACTATGAAGAGGAAGCATATGTACCAACACATCCTAAAAATATGGCAATTGCTGAGAGGTATTGGCTATCAAGCAAAGGAATCTACATTTTTGTCAATGAAAAGGATCCCCTATTTATAGATCAGAATAATTACAAAGACAAGCACTTATGCTTGATTGCAAAAAACAAATCTCCTTATAGGACAAGAAGCCAAATAACTTTAAATTATGAGATTGGAGTTTTTCCTAATCCAAGAGTAGCTCATGAAAACGTGATTAAAAGACACTTTGGTCTTCCCAATGGACACCCAAATGAAAGGATGGTGACACATCCAATTTGGTCTACATGGGCTAGATATAAAGTCAATGTCAGTGATAAGGTTCTGAGAGATTTCGCCAAAGAAATCAAGACTAATGGCTTTGAGAACAGTCAAATTGAAATAGATGATAATTGGGAAACATGCTATGGGTCAGCAAATTTTGATAAAAATAAATTTCCAGATATAAAATCACTTATTTCCGATTTAAAAAAAGATAATTTCCGCGTTACATTGTGGATTCATCCATTTATCAATAAAGATTGTAATGATGGTGAAGCTTACGATTTTGCTCTTCAAAACAACTATCTTGTTAAAAATCTAAACGGAGAAGTACACACATCGTGGTGGCAAGGTAGATTTTATTATGTGATTCATCATAAAAAAAGTTTGCATTTATTAAAATAAATATTTTTGTTTGTATGTACATATAATACAAAATATAAGTGATTCTTATATTAAAAAAAAATTTTTAATTCCTCAACATACTTTTTAATTTTAAAAATTAAATAATTGATTTTTTAGGTGCAGATGCAGCTGCCATTGACTTTACAAACCAACAAGCAGTTAACTGGTGGATAGGTCGTTTGAAAAAACTCGAAGAATTGGGCATTGATAGTTTCAAATTTGATGCTGGTGAAGGATCCTGGTTACCAGAAGTGGCAGATTTAACTGGGCCCGAAGACTTACAACCTGGAATTTACACTTTAAACTATACAAGTAATTTGGCTAAACATTTTGATGACAATATTGAAGCTCGAGTTGGCTGGAGAACTCAACATCTTCCCTTTTTCGTTCGAATGATTGACAAGGATACCAGATGGACCTGGGACAATGGACTTCCTACTCTCATTACAACTTTGCTTCAAATGAACTTGAATGGCTATGTCTTTGTTTTACCTGATATGATAGGTGGAAATGGTTATGTTAATAATTCATTTAATGAAACTGAACTTCCACCAAAAGAAATGTTTATAAGGTGGTTACAAGCAAATGTTTTCATGCCATCACTACAATATTCATTTGTTCCTTGGGATTTTAAAGATGAAGAAGTATATATCTATGAAACCATATATTTAAAAGTCTTATAATCTTATTAATTTTGATAATTCATATTTCAGGTAGTTACAATCAGTAAAACTTTTACGGACTTGCATGCTAAAATATCACCAACGATAATGAAACTTATGAAAAAGGCTGTAGAAACAGGAGCACCTATAAATCCACCCATTTGGTGGGTGGAGCCTTCAAGCATGCAGGCTCACCAAATTAATGATGGTACGAATAATATTTTGTTTTTTTTTTAAAGAATATTAATTATCAATTCAAGGTCGTTCTCAGAATCAATCAATATTTTTATAACACCACCGCTTTTTATAATTTAGAATACCTTCTTGGAGAAGAAATTTTGGTGGCTCCTGTCATTGAGGAAGGTGCTACATCACGTGACGTTTATCTTCCAGCAGGAAAGTGGAGAGATGGAAACAGTGATAAAGAATACGCTGGTCCAGTATGGATAGATTATGAAGCACCATTAAATATTCTCCCATACTTTTATAAAATTTAATAAAACCATCTATAAATATGTAAAATAACAAATTATTCCAAGTAAATTAATAGACTTAAATAGAAATTATAAATTCATTCACATATGTACACAAATGTAATTTAAAAATCAACAATGTATATATATGTACAATTCATAAATATAAAAACGTCCACATTATTAAAACATCAGTCTTTTTATAAAAATTAATATCAACTATTCATCAGTAGTGATTTGATTTCTGCATTCAATTTGATTATAATGCCATCATTACTTGTATAATGTCCTGTTTTCAAAAGAGCATCACGTTCTTCTATAAGTATATTTAACTTTCTTTCACTCGCACTGGAATTTGTTGAGATATCTGATTTAAGAAAATTATGATCAAAACTAAAACTTAAATCAGATTGTGGAGCAAATAATTGTTCACTTGCATCTGTTTTAACATATTGCAATGTTGTGTCAGGATTCATAATATCAATCTCCCGTTGAATTTCATTCAAAGCCAGCTGATCATAAGTTAAAGCTGCCGAATCAGCATGTAATATTTCTTCTAAACTGTAACAATATTGATGGTATGATAAATTAGTTTATATTTTGTGGAATATATGTAACAAGAAAAAAAATGTTTATATATATTACGCTAAATTGTTCAATTCTTCTTTGCTGCTTCTTATTTGTGATTGTAAAACTTGCTGATTTTCCATTTTTATTCTATGGATTTCCTTTACAGCTTTACCCCATTCTTCTTTAAAAAAAGATTTACTTTTTTGAGCATTATCCAATTTTTCTTCAAGATTCTTTAGCTGTTGCAACACAGAAGCTGTCTGGTCTTGAGTTAAAGAAGCTTTATTGTAAAATTCTAACTTTTCAGCTTGGTCAGTTTTAATTCTTTCCAACTCATGTTTTTTTTCATTTAAAGATTCAACTTGAAAAATAAGATTTCGATTCTGTTCTTCCAAAGTCATAAGCTGAAAAAAGGAGTAAATAAAATTACGTTTTTCATAATTCAATAGAAATTTAATCATTTTTATGTAAAGAAGTGTCTAATAGTCTGCTAATAGTCCTAGTGTCCAAGTGAATAATTGACTCCAAATTATTTAGTTTTTTTCTTATAAAACCACCTGTTCTATATATTGTACATTAAATAGACAGGATCTTAATAAGAAATTCATAGAAAGAATCTGAAATGTCAACAACTAGATAACTGGAAGTTATTTATGTATTGACAGTAGGACTATTAGTGCCACAACATTTTAGTACGGTTAATTCTGATAAATTTAAAAATGGTTAAGTACAAATTTTAATAATATACTAAATTATACTGTTGCTTAACTTTTTTCCTCACACCGGGACGAAAGTACCACATTGCCGCCCGGAGCAAAAACGGGAATATGTCATTTTCGGCCTCGGTGTGAGGAAAAATAGTAAACGCTCCACGGGAGTAAAATTGGCCAGCCCACATCTCGTGTTTGCCACCCGAGCCGAAGGCGAGATGTGGGCTGGCCAATTTTACTCCCGTGGAGCGTTTACTATTTTTCCTCGCACCGAGGCCGAAAATGCCATATTCCCGTTTTTGCACCGGGCGGGAATGTGGTACTTTCGGCCTATTTGCTCGTTTCGGAGGCGGGAGCGAAAGTGGTACTTTCGGCCAGGGTATGGTGAAAAATCATATACTCAATATGGGGATAAAGAGGGCCACCCCAGAACACCTGTTTGCCACCCTCGCCTTCGGCTCGGGTGGCAATTTACACGTGCTCTGGACTGGCCAACTCTTTACCCCCCTTGTTGTGTTGTAATATACTATTTCTGCTCGTCGGCGCCGGAAAGCGACAACTTCGTTTCGCGCAGCGGCCGGGAAGTTGGCGCTTTCCAGCCGGAGGGCAGAAAATGGTATTTTCGATCTCGTCAAAAAATAGTATAAGCACCACGGAAGAAAATAAAGAATGCTTCAGACCGCATATTTGTCACCCTCGCCTTCGTATTTTTTTATTTACTGACTTTTGTTGAAAATTCCTCTTGCATTTTCTGTAGTGCCTCTTGAAGTTGATGTATTTTGCGATCATATTTCCATTGTAATTCTTCATTTGCTTGAATTAATTTTGTTTCTTTTTCCAAGCCCTGTATTTTTCGTGCACGCAAATTTTCAGTGGTCTTATTCAAATCATTGGCAAGAATTTTACATTGTTGAACACTGCAAGCTAATTTTGATTCCAAACATTGACGGCGACGTTGCCATTCTTCATTTAATAAAGTTAAATGTGCTTGTTCTTTTTTTCGCAACTATATAAAATTTTGTAATTAACGAAAGCGATAAAATAGTTTCATAATATCAAAATTATGCATACACTTACCTCTTCTTTGAACATTTCTTTCTGTCTTTCTTTCCAAGTTTCAAGTTCATCTACAATTTTATACGCTAAACTATTATCTAATGTTATAGTACCTATAAATTAAATGTTAAAAAAGAAAATTGCATTGGTACTTCATATAAACATTATTGAAGTATTATTAATTACAAAATAATTACCAGCATTACCTTCTTTAATTTTATTCAATGTGGACATTGTGTGGTCATCAAGAACTAAAGCAATCTCTATTTCCCCAATTTCCTTACTACTGTGACAATCGATTAATGGAGTTTTATACTGATATTCAAGCTATAATTTTATACCTTATGAATGAAATATTTGTTAAACTATCTTTTAAATTTTCATATCTATATCAAACCTTTTTGTTGCAAAACAATTGTTTCATATCAAGATGAATTTGAGCAATACACTTTCTTTCCTTAGCAGTTGCATCACACACATTAATTTTTGGTGCAAAAGTTTCTAATAACTTTTCAATTGTATCAGAAGTTGAAATAAAGTGTAGTTTGCATTTCACATCTTGTAGTTTAACAATTTCTCCTTCTTCAATGGATATTTTATTACAAACAGCTGTTATTATTTCTCCTTGTGGATGATAAAATCTACAAGTAAACAAGAATATCATAATTAATTACAAAAATATTTCATGTTTAATTATTTTACTGTACCTAAATTCAACATTTTTAAGATCAGGTTTAGAATCCAAAAATTTAATTGCATTTAACTCGATATTTAAACAATAACTCCTATGAGCATCAATTGATTCAGTATTACTTTCTTTATCTTGATGCAATGAGTGTTTTATGGATGATTTTGTTTTATGGATTTGAGGACCATTGTTAAAATGAACAACTTTTTCCCAAGGTAAAGCAGATAGTATTTTAGTGTCATATGTTTCTCCTTTTTCAACGCTGTACTGGTTTAAAGCTAAGTATTTCTAATATTCAAATAATTAAAATTAATAAAATTTAAATCATTAAATGTTTATAATATTATTACTCACATTAGAACAGCTAGTTAATCCTTCAGAACAATCATGTTCAATTAATAATGGGTTGACATTACTTTGAGTTGATTGTAGTCTTGGAGAACAATGAAAATACGAATTTTTTTCATTTAAAATTTCTTTTGAATCTATATACTGTAATTTAATATTTAATTTTAATCCAGACCCTTTACGAATTTCATCTCCTAAAAATTAATTGTTAAAGTAGTACAAAGATTATAAATTTTGTTTGTATAGTTATACCTTTTATAGATAAATTAAAATATTTACCTTTGCTTTCTTGCGATTGTATATTTTTTAATGTGCAGTAATGATCAGTCACTGATATTGAATTTTTGTTTATTTGTTTAAATTCTTGTGTTGAATTTGTGTTGATTAATGATTTTAAGTTGATTTCCGCTTGACATAATGTCACATTACTTGTTTTGAGTTTTACAACAAAATGTGATTTTGTATTGAAATAACTCATAAGTACTGATAAGGAAGATCTCATTTTTATACATGTTCTTTCATTTAAGTGAATGTTATCTGATTCTAAAGTGAATGGTTTGAGCCTGATAGTTGTGTTTAAAATATTATAAACTAAATTAAAATTACTGTACCCATTTTCTTTAAATTCTTGCATTAATTGATGTAAATTTGTCACAGTATCAGCAGTGATGTGTAAAAGAAAGATATCATTGCAAGTTTCTAATGGACCTAATTGTATTAAACTTTCTTCTTGTGACCAACAGGGTACAATATTTGGCGATATGGTGGTAAATTGATGTAAACCTTCATTCTAAATATTCAAATAGAAACATTGACAATAAAATTAATTTTTTACACTTGTTATTGAATAAATTATTGAAATTTCATTAAATATAACTTTTAGAGATAAAGAATAATTGTAAATAATGCTTTAATATCAAGTAATAGTGACACATTTTATTTTAGCTTGAAATATAGTATATTATAAAAATCTATACCTTTAATGCTGTATTAATAGTTTTACTCTCTCTTTCTTTAATAATTAAGTAGAGTAAGAGTCTTGGTTTGCAGTTATTAAATTCATTTCTCACTCCTAAGATATTGTGCCAATTTGTTTTTATTTTTGATTCTTCACTTTGATGAATTATTTGAGCACATCTCACACTCATTAAAATATAACCAAGTTTTTCTCTACTTCCATTGTCATTAACTGCATAACATTCAACTTTAATAGGTGTCTGGTTACACCTCATTCTAAAATAAATAATAAAATTATAAATCCATACTATAGTAATATTACTTGTTGAATTTAAACTTTCATAAAGTGTACATAATGAAGTATATACTTTACTTTCTCAAAGCATTTTTATCTGTTTCCCACACTAAATCAGTTTCATATTGTGGACTACTCTCTGGCTGAATTTTTTTTGATTCAAGAGAATGATTATTTAATGTTGCTATGATCACTGTTGGTTTTTGAACTCTGTCAAAATTTGTTCCTATAAAACATTTAAACAAGATTTCTATTAGTCAGGATAATTATAAAATTTTAGAATTATAAAGTTTGTTTGTTAATTAGTTTTTATAATTATAAAAACTAAAAATATATTTCATTGAGTAAAATAATATATGTGGAAATGAACAATAAATGCAATTACTTATTTCCCGCTAAAATTTCCAACGTTTTTCTGTCAACAAGTGATTATATAGGTTATAGAATCGACACGAAGTAGATATTTGTTTACCTTCTTTTACACCCAAAACGAGCTGTAGATTTGGACTGGTGAAATCCTCCATTTTTTTGTAAACGTACTCTAATAATAAGTAACATAAAAAAACGCAAAAACTTGCAAAACAAAGTTATGAAAACCAGCAACAGCGACGACTGGTGATGGCGCGCGTTGCTATGGAAACATGAAGAGACGGTGCGGCCAGGCCGGCAGCAGCACCGATGGATGGCCCGCCTTAGTGTTTTTCAAATAAAATTTGAAAAAAAGTTTTCAACCATGGGAACTTGGCATTTTACTGAGCCGATGGGTGCGTTCGATAGTTGCGTTTTCAAATGTTTCCAAACACACCTACTTATATTGGCTCAGTAGAAAGCTAGAAAGCAACATTGCCACGGTTGAACAAATTTTTCATTTCGCAACAAAAGTACCCATATAAACCTAAACAACCAATTGTATCCTGTATGCCGAATATGCGTTTAGTACTGTAGTAGACTTTCCCGCTGATTGGTTGAGCTTTAAAAAACAACCAATCAGCGGGGACGTCAACGAGTATAGTAAACACATAATAGAGCATAGGTACGGTATGCAATATGGATTGGCAGTAATATAGCATAAATACAACTCAGAAATGTCAACTGCAATTATTTTTTGTGTTGTATATGTTAGAATCACCACATCGGTGTACATGTACCGATCATGCAGTAATAATATCACTCCATGATCGTTTGTTCTGGAGATTAGTAATTTGTTTGTAAACAATATGTAAAATATAATAATTGATACACGATAATTATAATCATTAAATTAATAATTTAATGACATCTGAAGACGAGCCTCTTGAATCCTCAATAATACCATGTAAGTTCGGTAAAGCACCATTTTCAGGTAACTTCGGGAAATGCTTTTCTTAGCAAAGTTTATGGACACGTGCCCCGCGAAACTTAGAAAGAAAATTGATTTCTGAGGTACTCCAATTGTTATATGTTTTATCGATTTTTGAAACCCTCAGTATAAGGAGCCGTACTAATTATTGAGATAGTTAATGCCAAAGTTTACCACTCATGGGAAGCATAGGCTGAGTATATGTATTTTTAATTAATTGCAAAGCAAATTTTCTTTAAAATTTCCTTAAAAACTATTATATTATACTAGACTCAAAAAGCAATAATGTAGAATAATTTGTAATATGGCAAGCGGTATTATTTTCCGAGAAATAGCTATTTGAAGAAAAATTCCCATGTTATTTGTATATCTATATATAGTTGCATCGTACAAGTCGTATTGTTTCAAACATCGTATATGCACCTTATTTTTTACGTAGTCTTTTTTTTATTATTTTTACAATTAGTGTACATAGATAAATAAAGACTTTCCACCAGAAATAATATGCTTATGACACTATTTTGGCGATATTGTGACTTTTATGCATGACGTCATTGACGAGTGAACTACCTTAATACTTTTATAAGCCCTAAACAGATCTATTACCACCATAGATGAGGTGAAAGTAGAAAGTAAGAGTTTCAAATTATAACTTGTTCGCTTGCAAAATCTTCATTCGTTCACAGGTAGGTACACGAAATTAAAGAATCCTAATAAAATTACTGAAAGATTTACCTATTAGAAAAGGATTAAATATATACCTAGTTTTATTTACTGATTTTAAATAACACATAAATTTGGAACAAATTAAGATTTTTTAACAAAAAAAAGTTTTTAATTAAAGCTTTTATCTTTCGTTTCCCACTTTCGTCTCGTCTATAGTACGGTAGAATTTTTGATTTAGTTTTTAGTTTTTCGAAAAATACCCATATCTGTATATTAGTAAGATACCACATTAATTTGCAAATAAAAGCATTTTCTGGAGATTCGTGAAAATCTAGGACCCGCATCTCCGACGCTCTGCATATGAACCAGCGCCCAACCACTTTTTCTAAAAAAAAAAAGAAATAATTTTACTTTATTTCAGTCGGTTGACAAATAAAAGAACGTCAAAAATTCTTTACATCGTAAACACATTCAATATTAAAACAGTAAATGCAATAATTTTCATGTTTTTGTTGAACATATATTTAAAAAAAAATTCTATCATAGTTTTACATCAAAAAATTATTTTTTTTTATAAATAATAATTCAATAGCGAGCTTTTTATATACTGCATATATACACTGATTATATGTGCATTCAGCTAGTAGTTAAATCTTTCATTATTTCTAGGACAGCATTCGGGTTGTCTGATGGAGCCTAAAAGTAGAGAGAATTGTATTTTTTTACGTTCACTACGTAAAGTAAATGTTTGTGGTTTTTACGAACCATATGTCCTGATCTGAAAATCCAAAACATTTTTAAATTTCCACAGTTTTTAATGTATCCTTCAATTACATCATTTAAAATTAATAATGATCTATGCGTCAACATCCACATCGTTGAATTTTCCCAACGTAGTTTATCAAGCCATCTTACAGTTCCTTAAAAAATTCATCTTCAATAATATTTAATACTCATGTATATAACAATTTGATAATAATTCTTATACCTGAGGTCGGTACAACAGAATCAAGCTGACCATTATATACATATACTTTAATGTCAGTAAAATTGAGAAGATGTTCGACTATAAGTAAAATATAATGGGAATACAAATATAAACATAATATTTCAAAACATGAATTAAAAAAATATAAACTAATTTTTTCGGATTTTTTTTCAATGTTGCTCGTTTCATTGAATATTCTCTTATACCCATAAGGCATAACTATATATAATTAACCCTTTAGCCCCTACTAAAACGTATTCGTGCAAGAAGTTTCTGGTTCCCAAATTTAATTATAATGAAATAAAACGGACTTGAATATCAAATCCTATATTATTCAACCTGAAAAAGAGTGGCTATAATACAATTAAAATAAAATAATACTAATAATAATGGTTTTTATTCCCGCTATAGATTTTCTCTTTAATTTAACATAAAAAAAAATTTCGTACGTCATATTAGCTTAGCCCTGGGCTCTAAAGGGTTAAAGAGTAACGAAATTTTCTTAATAAATTTTACGAATTACCTGTGTCAGTTACAGGTTTCATATAATCCTCCGTAAGGGCTATTTGAACTTCTGCATTCATCATGCGAAATGTCGAATTTAAATTCAATGCTTTTTTTATTTGATGATTCATCAAGTAGTAAAAGTCAAGATTCGTCAAAAAACCTACTATAAAATATTAAATTAATAGAATAATCATATAGTATTCTCATACTATATAAAATCTTAAAAATATATAAGCTATAATGCACATATTTAACTATTTGTCATACATAAGAATAGTATAGCCTAGTATTCATTATAAGAAAATATTTTAATATATTCAAATAGGACCAGTTGTTATATATCAAATCAAAACCACACTGTATCGAAAAAATATTTTTCAATACAGTGTGTGTAAAATGCGATTTTACACATCTGTGAATTTTTAAAATCGCTTTTACGCCCCCTGTATCGAAATATACTATAATAAAACACTCGTTATCCGATCTTTCGTCGTTTTAGTAAAACGATATAGTAATGATTACCAGATGACGCAGTACTTAAAATGTTGTATCTATTAATATATGCA
This sequence comes from Torymus sinensis, assembly GCA_030522985.1. Taxonomy (NCBI): domain Eukaryota; kingdom Metazoa; phylum Arthropoda; class Insecta; order Hymenoptera; family Torymidae; genus Torymus; species Torymus sinensis. The sequence continues at coordinate 4,135 of JAPYZP010001608.1, read as the reverse complement.
GCTTTAAAATTAATAATGCTATAAATTGCAAGCAATAGTTTTCTAGCTTCAATCCATTTTTCTTCTTCAATGGCAGTTTGAAGTTCCTCGTGAACCTTATTGATTTCACTGACAGAACTTGAATCGAGCATGCCCTTAAGAATAAAAATTATTTTGTGTTACTGTATTCGTATTATTAATATTTATCTATCATTTAAAAAATATTTACCATTTGAAATAAAAATTCTGATGATGATTTAATAGAATCTAAGGGTGATATAAAGGCATTTCCTAAAGCTATACCCTTTAAATTACTTTTTATTATTACTTTCTTTTGCTCCTATAGTAGACAAAACATATAAATATTATACTATATTATATTCTATTCTAATAGTGTTTTATATTTTCAATATATTCTTTTGAACAATAAAAAGAAAATTATATATTTTATGAGACACGCGCGGGCGCACACTCACACAGAACAAAATAGTACTTACTTCATACCATGTTTTAGCTAATTCAACCGTATATTTTCCACCATAAGATTCACCTACTATATAGGTCGCTGTATCGGCAAACTCTGGAAACTTTTGATAAAAATATTTGATACAGACTAGAAGATCTGTTGCTATCTGCGGCAAATCCGTTGCTAGTGCATCGGAATCATCAACATAACTGAAACCAGTTCCCACGGGATTGTCAATGAAAAGGATGTTATAGTCCTTTACCTTTAGTAAATAAACGTATTGTAACATTAGTTGATGAATCATGAAAAATTATCGTATTTAAGGCGATGTGCAGGGCGATGTGCACACGACTGCAGGGACCCGTTAAATTCTCATTCAATTTTGAATTTTAAGAAAATATTGCTCTGATACGTTATAGTTAACTATCAAATCTATAACGTACGTGTCAGAGAGATTTTTTCTCAATATTCAAAATTGAATAAGAATTAAACGGGTCTTTGCAATCGTCGGTGACTATGGGCCCTCGCATCGCCTTAATATCAAAATTATTGTGTTTCACGATTTTACCCATGTATAATTTCTATGTTTTAAATTTTCATCTAGAGGTCCCAATTCCATAAAATTACCAAATCCTGACGAGGAAACTCCGGGACCACCTTGTAGCCATATGATTAACGGTTTTTCGTGATAATTTGAGTTCACGTCTGCTGTCGTAAAGTAGAGCCACCAAAAGGTGTGCGCACCCGGTCGTACTGTCACGTATCCCCATTCTTGTTCACCGGGGCCAATACCTTCTCGACCTAAAATGAATTACCAAATAATAAATATTTTTTTCTATAAAACAGGCGTGGGTATATGGATGTGCTTCAGGATCTACTATAATCAAATTGTGATCAGACATTGATCCATCATTTTTCGAGATATTTGAGATTAAATTTTTTGCGTGGTTTTTTCAAATCGTTATTTCTCTGACATGTTTTCACAAATCAACATAAAATTTATTGTAGTACATGATATAGGGAACATATATTTAGAATTATATAAAGATTCAATAATTAATTGTTGAGATAATAATAAATACAAATTGTCAGCGATGCTACTAAAAAATCTTAATATGTTTGTATAAGGTGTTTGGAAATTTTGTATTTAGAGCGTAGATTATAAATAAACCTTGCTTAGAAACAAAATAGTAAAAATGACGTATAAGTTGGTTAATACATAAAATAAAGATAAACATTTCTTTAACCCCGTGAAGAACTTTTTTTTTTATCAATGAATGAATTTTGGTGATATCTAATCTATGACTATCTTTCGAAAAATTCTGAATGGCCGACCCAATATATAAGTATATAGCTTCGTTTGTGAGCAAAATAATTTAGCGAATTTGGATGTGAGAATCTATATTTCATTAAATTTTTCGAACAAATATAGTTTTTGTAATGTTTATTTTTTTACCTGCAATAGAAATAATCAGCATAACATTCAATAAAGCGATTATCCCAAAATATTTCATATCGAGATTAGAAAAATACACAAAGTAAAATACACTACACTTTTGTAAATATCACCGCGCAATGCTTTTTAACCGTGTTGTTAGAAATGTTCTGGGTACAGTTCTACAAAAACTGAGTATACAGCTATAAGCGCAACCTCATTAACTCAAACAAAGCGTAGCCCTGAGTTTAGTAATAAAGTTCGTAGAAAATTATCTAATTTGTACTTAATATAGATTTAAAAACATATATTTATTATTAATGCTTATGTAAACCTAAATTGGTTTTCAAACAAATGAGAAATAGGAAACAAATAGTAGCAAACGGACTAAAGAGCTCGAAGCACATTACGTACCTACTTACAATATCATGAATTTCTCATTCAGATTTCTGCTGTTTTTCAATAGATAATTATTAAAATTATTGTTCTAACACTAATATAACGTTATAAATATTTAAGATTTTCATTCTTCTCTTATGAATCTTTCAGGCGGCTAGACTAATAATACATTATTATTATTTCAACATATTATTATAGTCCTATACGAAGAAAATAAACTTTAAAAAAAAAATTGTACCAGATTCCTGATTTCTATAGAACAAGTGACGACTGCTAAACCATCAAAGTTTAAAAAAAAAGTTCGGGTCACCCACGAACGCTGCAACACTTAAAATACTAATGAATCTTGATAATATCGAGGATGGATATGATGACTTCAATTACTACGGCGATTAATTATAACATTACCTATAGTAATAAGTATAGTACTTCAGTAATATCGTAAAGTGACTGTAAAAAAATGATTTTCACGTAGGAATACGCAGTAGTAAAATGCTCCTCGTTATATTTTACAACCTCATATGTATCGTTATATAAATATGCTTTAAAACAAATATATTTTTATGTATTTAAATTGTGTTTTATGAAAAATATAATTAAGTTTCATGATGTATTGTTAAATTTGGTATGACATTTCTATTGCAAACAAAAATTTCAATTTATTATTTGATGGCGTGATTTATTTTTATGATACTTGAACTATACTTAAGTATAATAAAGAATTAACTCTAAAGTGTAAAGGATCATCTGATTAAAAGATACAACGAATAACAAAATATATTAAAAAATATATTATTATATAGGTACAATACTTACAAAATACAAATTAATACTAATTATTTATACAAGGTATGATATATTATAAATAAGTATACTATGATTAGACATTGACAATGTACGTTTATTTTCTAAGCTAATATTCTTGAACTCGTTCATAGTAGTGAAACAATTTACATTGAGATATTTTTATTGGAGTTAAAATTTTACGTAAAAGATGCTTTTTATCCGAAAAATCTTTAACGGCATGATGAAAGCAATATATAATTATGACTAGAAAACCTGTTTTTTTTTTTTAATCGAATAAACTTTAAAAACTTAAGTCATACAATCCTCAAAGATTTAATTAACCTTTAGAGTACCAGAAAACCAATATTTTGGCACACCAAAAAATCTTCTTCAATTTTTAAAATATTTATTTTTTCAACGTTATTACTCATTTTTAATACAATTTGGGATTTCTATCTTAATATTGTGATTTCTATAAGTGGTAGTTTTTACCCTATTATAGGGGCTGTTTTTGAGATTATTGTTTTTTCGATGTCAGATTTGGATTCAGCATCGAAAAATACATCGAAAACGTATGTTTGTATGGTGTAAAAAGGTTATGTTCTGTTTAAAATAATATTTTTTCGGATTTGAAATTTTTAACACAGGCAGCTCCCTTTCGGACCGGAAAGCCAATATATTGGCTCACCCTCTGATCGACACTTTGCCTATGATCAATCAATGATATAACATACCTTTTATATCCCCTGAAATCCCGGTACTCTAAAGGTTAATAAAAATTCTAGAAGTAATTAGATTTGACAAGGTTGGCCAGTATCTATAAAGCAAAGCTGTTTTTCAATATTACCTGTTTCTAAATAAATATACTAACAAGGAGAGTGCGTAACCTTTGGGTCACGGATTTGTACGAAATTGAAATATCTTGTTTTAGAGTAAAAAAATATTGAACCCCTGTTCCAGGATTTATTCTCATGGGCCGGTTCTTTCTCAAGACACGTGCCATGTTATATAAAAAATGCGTTATTTTGTTAAAAAATTATGTTTCTTCTGTTGTATGTAACTCTGCCAGT